>KZ345161.1:118849-129322 GCA_002352805.1 Teladorsagia circumcincta
ATGAATTTCGTGACACATGGACACACACACAGACAGACATAGCGCTTTATATAAAGTAGGGATGGGGTGATATCACAATCACGACAGTGCAAAACACGGAGAGCTCAAGTCCTGCTAGCTAACCGAAAGTGCTAGCGGTCTGTTTACCACGAGCTTCTTATCACTCACTTCATTGTGCGGACGGACATACATACATACATACATACATACATACATACATACATACATACATACATACATACATACATACATACATACATACATACATACAGACAGACAGACATACAAACCGACACACCAAGTTAGCGGTTTATAAAATAGAAGGATTCTACTAATATGCATGAACAGTGGCCGTGTAACCCAATTTCAATGTGATCATGAAGTTGACGTTATTTATTTTCAGCCTTTTGCAGCATTCGATATGGATCCTAAATTGCCTAAGCCTAGCAAAGCTATTGATTCCCTCTATGAGCTTAATCCCAACAGTTACGCCTTTTCCTATTTTCCATCCCTTGAACACGGATACGAATCGCTTGGCTTGAAGGCATGTTGGATTTTCACCAGGTCTCTCTTTCCACCTTGCGCTGTTTATTGATTTGTTTGATAGCATTCAGTCCAACCAATTTACCGCACCAGTATAGTGGAGGCATTTGTAAAGCTTTGGACAATGTTAGATTTTATCAATTTTTTTCTTTTTTTTTCTTTTCATAGTTTTCAATGTTTCACGCCTTGCTCCTACTGTTGCATGATTTCCCCATGCACCATACTGATTTTGGCGCGCCAGTGTTTTATCCTGAGCGTAAGAATAAACCAATAAATAAATAAAATAAAAAATAATAGCAAGTGTTGTAGGTATACATGTTGTAATGTGGGTCTACCGTAGTCAATTACAGACCAACTTATGGGCGCCAATTTCTAGGATTCGATCTGATGTTTTTACGGTATGACGAGGATCTTTGACCAGGTCGACCACTTTATAAACCCGACACTTTCACTAATTCGGTATTGTATTAAGTTCGTCTTGACTAATGAATACTCTCTGCTCGACTCCATTAACTGTCCCATTGCGTGGTAGTCTCCGCATAGTCTCCGTATAAATAGTAGCACTCAATATTGCGCCAAGAAGAAGTAAATTGTGTTTTGAAAGCGTCAACACATTAGGCCACCAATGCGGACTGAACTCCGTTACGATTACTCTGAAAAACATCCTTCCATGACGGAAGTAATGTGTTCTTCTGCGAGTCATCATGTAGTGACTAGGTCATGTAAGCTTTATCAGCGCTCAAAAAAAGTTTCTATCCTTCACAACGACACCCTATCACACATTTCAAAGCTGTCACACCAGAACAGTACTGAACTCGGATAGGACTTACAGCCCTACTCAGCTTATTCGCCATATCTGGTCCATCCGACTGCCAAATGATCTGTGTGCTTGACTGCCTCCGCATGGAAAATTGTCGATAATCGCCCGAACTTGAAAATGAGATAACCGGTTTTTTCGACTCCCGTCCGCAACAGTTCTAGAACTTCGTGGAGCAAAAATCCATCACATATTAGGTTGTCGGGAAAGTCTTTGGCCATTTTCATCTGTATGTTGTGAAATCTGCAGGGATTCTTTTTGAACGTCCATTGTAATGCGTATGTAAACCTTAGTCAATGATCCTCCGGAGCATTACCACAGAAAAATTCTGCAGCGATACTGCTGAAAAGATCGACTTTGACTGATAGCATGTTTGGCCGCTCTTGATTCTGAAGCCTAGGAAAGGCGTCAGTAGAAGCGATGCGGCAAGAGCCCTACGTCTTGCGATAGACCTTCAGAGTGCCTTTCACGACATGGCAAACGCCGATGTCCGGAAACTCGAGAAAAAACCCAAACTCGGTTAGCCTGTTACACTAAGTGAAAGGTCTTTTCCGGAGTTGTTTGGAAACACTCTGTGGTGTATGCACGGTAGCAGACACAGCTTTTCCATAGTTATCAGAAAACAATAGCCACTGCCCAATAGCTCGTCAAGAAGAAGAGAAATAATGGAAAAACGAGATTTTGTGATGTGACAAACACCTTCAGAAGCCTTCAGTTTTGCATGAACATCTTGATTTACCCTCTAAATCCTATTTGATCCTACTATTAGGTAACGGATATCTTAATGTCGTTTTTCTGAGTTCAGGAAGTTTTGGGGCCGATTACCATGGAAATACAATTTCTCAGATCGTCTCTTTTGCTGATTAATACTGCGTAATATGTTGCTTATTACTCCCTATTGTTACTTAACATTTTGAGTCTTCACCAATTTTTATATTTTCCTCTGAAAGATCCTAGGTTCATTGCACAAGTTCGCATGTGTGTACCAAATTCCTTCAAATTCGGGCTGAGAGCTACAGATCCGCCAACCAAACTAACATTGCTTTTGTCAGGGGGATACTACCGTTTGAAGTACTCATAAGTTCTGTAAACTTTTCCTAAAAGACAGTGAAGTATTTGAAAGATGCCTGCAATCGTTTTCAAAAAGATGGCCCTATTTAAGCCAGTGGAGAAAGGGCTGCACCAGACTTGTGCTGGAATGATAGGATACTTTCACTGTGATTAATTGATGATGCGCAAACTTTTCCATAAACTTGATTCCGCAAGTAATTCTGATAAATTTGCTCACCTGCTACTCTCGTGTACTCAAAAAGGGTGCGTTTTTGACTCCATTTTGCAATAAAGTCTCCGTAAAAATTGTCCAGTTGAGCTGATAAGTTCTAACTTTTCTATCATGCAATGCAGACCCTACTCTAACTAAGTGTGCACTTCCTTTGTCCATGCCTGACATTTTAGCAAGTAAGGGGGATGATTTTTCAGATGATGTCAAAACCGACCTGCCTCTCCTTTTGACTCAAAAAATTCCGAGCTTGAATCATGCAAGCTTCCCACTCAAAATGTTAGATGGGGGGATCCTAGAAAGTCATTCTATTGTTATACTGTTTCGTTCCCCAGACTTTGAATCAGAATATTGGCGGTCCAAACTCTTCGAGAAAAACGACATTAAGATATCCGGTACCTAATACTTTGTTGGTGGTAGCAAGGGGTGGGTTCTTAAAGTAGACCACAGCCACAAGCGCCACTGCCTCAAACGCGTAGAATCAAAGATTTAGATGTCGGTTCCAGCACTACAACTTTGGAGGAAACTTTCAAAGTTAGTCAGGCTGCGAGCGATTCGCTAGCCGACAGCTCCCACCAACAGACTGCATTGCTGCTGTAGTTCGACAATGTGTCATGCGGATGGGATCTCCGGCACTGTACTTGGAAAGCACTGGAAATTTACTTCATCCAGGCAGCGACCGTCAACGGATTTTGAAGAAAGTCCAGCAAAAGTCTCCAAGCCCCTTATGAGACGTTCTGTCTCGCCATTTGCGCTAAGCAGATACGGCCCCAACGGAATACCGTCTGCTTCTATTGCTGTTGATTCAACCAAAAATGGGGGGCTTCATGATCCAGACTCGGGAAGCTCGAAAACAGAGTTCTTCGAGCTTCTGCCTTGAAAGCTCAGGATTTCTAGGCAAACGGCATCCACAAGTCACCTGCTGAAAGGCAGTATGATGACCACTACGAAATGGCAGATGGTTGAAAGTTGCTGACTGGACTAAAGAAGAAAAGTGATTCGAAAAAAATTGACAAATGGCCAAAGACTTTTCCGGCGACCTAATATTTGAGCAAGTACTGTACCATTGAGACGTAATACAATATATAACGGTACCTACTGAACAGAAACAGTGAAGCACGAGAACCTCAAAAATAGTACAGTCTCTTCCTTCGATTGATAATAAAGTGCACTACAGAACAAAATTCATTTGCTAGACATTTGCTTTCACGGACAACCATAAAATGTTACTAGCTTAGTCGGATATATTAGATTGGTAACTTTGAAATGTCGATTAACTTTGTTTTCAGTTTGAGCGCAATCTGTTATGATGAGAGACAAATTATTCGGGAGAGCTATTCAGCGCGTATATTGCGAAATCCCAGGCACCACTGAGCGGATGCTTTTGAGCCAAAACTTGCTCGAAGATGATTGATCAGAAAACGTCGGCTGAGGGTGCATGTTCAAGCAAGCAAAAACAGTCAACGAATCTCGTTGTATGCAAAACATTGCGTAACGACACTTAGTCTCTGGTGCACTTCCAGCTGTGGTTTTAGCTTTTCCAATTCTGAGGTAAAAGACTTGAGGGCGAAGAGGATGGATATTAACCTGTACTTGTAGAAACGCACACTAAAGAAAGCCAACGAACTTAGCCTCCATCAAACTGCACAAAACTCCCATAGAAATTTGACTGTGTTATTAATAAAATCATAAAGCTTCCACGTCCGTCTGGTGAGGCTGGCAAGGCTTTTCAGGATAGGAAATGGTCTCGGCCTATCCTGAGCGACACAAGCAAGCAGTACTGGTGGCCAGTACTGGAACTCTGTCCCACATCTCCAAGAGGAAGAAGGCACTTGACTTCTTTGTAAACGCCTTTCACAAAAGGACGTGCCCCGATAACAACGAGAGAAGATGACCGCTGTCGGCGGCTGATGCACAGCTAGGGGTGACTTCAAAAGCAGACATCCACGGAAACAAAGTCATGTTCTTATGTGGATATGCAGTATAGCAACTGTGTACCAAGAAATGCTGGTTGTGGGTTTCACAGTTGCACCTGAACTCTGCGTATAATAGCTCCACTAGCTGGGTCGAGCTCCGCGTCATTAAACGGTAAATTTGGTCAGTGAAGAAATGTGGCAAAATAATGCAAGGCCACATGTCACGGAAATTTTGCAATAATAAATAGAGGAGTTGGGCTGGGATGCTCTGCCTCTCGCGCCATATAGCACAGGTCTGGCGCCGTCCGACTATCACTGACCCCAATCAGTGCAACCCTCTTTAGCAGCAAACAAATTCGATAATCGCGACGACGTCAAAATTTGAGCGCTCAACTTTTTTGAGTCGAATCAGAAAGTGTTCTGTGCGGTAGGCATCCGTGCTTCGCGTGACGAAAGGTGATGAACCTGTGACACAGTTGATAAAGATGTTTCAGATTTATGTGCTTCATTGTTGTTTTTATAATGAAAGTAACTGATGATCGAAAACGACGTTTCAAAGTTACCAACCTAATATTTATGTTACACTGTCTATTTGTAATAGCTTATGCCAATTACTACTTATTTACTCTTACCAGCACATCCATTGGCATAAAGGCACAGGTCAGGTCCAACTGTTTGTACTAGGTGGGAGAAATCGGCCCGCAAGAGGCGCGAAGAATTAGTTACATGATTAACCAAGATGTGATCTCACACACTCTCTCTCATCTCTCGGCGATATCGTGATGGCTCACCGGCTCCGCGACTGTATTCACTTGTACAGTTTGCTCACCTGCCCATTTAGCGGGCGCTGGCAGAAATTATCCTCTACCGCAGTTTTCAGAAGGATGTTGCCAACAACAGAGTCACGCTTGACCTTCCAAAGTTCACAGCTGATTTCTTTAGGACCGAGAACAGTGAAGCAATGTTTGCTGCGCCATTAATGCTTCCATTACTCAATCCTTCAGTGCCAACTTGACACTAACGTATTACGCAGCACTACGCCAGAGTTTGAACAAACTTGCAAAGACTGCTGCCTTAGATTTTTGGTTTTTTCCAGTACACACCTATGAAACCGCAAGTTAACAAGTCATATTAGAATTTAAAGATACTCAAGGAAAGGAAACATAATAGGCTTGTCAACGGCATATGACACTGCAGATCTCAGAAGGGATATCTCAGCAAAACATCTCGAACATGCATGACATCTCAAAATCAGCGTTACTTTTCGAATTACTTTTCGAATAATTTCAAATATTATATCCCTCTCCTTCATTGATTTATTTAGTTTGTACAGCTTGAGAAACTAGAAGGATGACGTCAGAACTGCCATGCAAACGACCACTGCTCACGAAGGGACGCCGCAGAATTATCCGGTATTCAAATCGAGAACTTCAATGACAACTGCAGTGGTCACTGCGGATACATAGCGGATATAGTTTATAGTTTCATGCACTGATCATACGCAATTTACCGATTAAGGTAACCTCTAAATCTACAGCACATCCATTTGATGTCATTGCATAAGACTAAGACCACAAAAGGGCTTTCCTTTCTCAATAAAAGACATTTCAACAGCTCTACTTCACTCTCTTTCATTATCTAGAATGGATCATGAGATTTATAGTTCTGTCTCCGATAACACGCATTTTTGCAGTCTGACACCGATTCCTTTTCCCTTGCTGCCATTTTTTTTCGTTTTGCAAAGTAAAGTAGCATAAGTGACGGTAATGAAAAGTGGGCGCCGCTACTGGTCAGTCTTACAGACCCCAGTAGCCGTATAACATAGCATTTTCTTTTGAAAAAATCAACAAATATCATTGGTTTTCCTCGGATTGTGATGAACACCGAGAGTAACCATACAAATCGCTTCCTCCGCGGCTGTAAGCTCTGCGGAGATATGCTGTGAAGCTCTTGCTTCGCCGCTCACAGTTTGTTGGAAAACAGAACCGTGTTCGCTCCATCCTGAAGCTTGACCCATGCTATCAAAAAGTTTAATGAAAAACAAAAAAAATCGTAGTCAACAAAAAAATCTTTGTAGACACTACTCCTCAAACACCTTTCTATCGCAGATCACAGTCCACACGATACTCCAAAAATTTTCATAATGATTAAGATGGCTGGCCCAAAACAAAAATTCATTTAGGGACTGTGAAATTCTATTGTAGAGGCACAGGTGGAATAGCTCTTATACGTTGGCAATACACTGTTACGCGAGTGATGCTCACACGTACTTATTTCTCAACAACTCATGTGAACATGTTTCAAAAAAAGGCTATATGGCAGAAAGTGAAACATTCAAGCTCACATTCGTATATGAACACAAAGTTCCAACAAGCAGTTTTGTTACCAGCAAATTTTCTTCCCTTGAAAAAAAAAGCGATCATCTCGCATTATCGTCAGAATCCACGCTTCCTGCTCCGTTTTATTTTCGCCCAACAAAATTTTTCAATTTGCATCACTTCTACTTCGTCAGTTGATGGTAAGACAAAACGGCTGTTAGAGCTTAGGATGAAGCAAGTTGTCGCGCAAATGAATGAATTGCCGACCATTAATTCGGTTGGGGTAAACGCCGGTGACTCCCTTAAAGGAGGTTTCCACGGAAAGGACGAACGTCGAGTTAGGGAAAAATTGCCTAGTGGGGAGACCGGCGAACATCCTGAGGGTGCGGACAGACACGCAACCGCCAGCGGCAGATTTGACCTCGGAGAGGTAGGTCTCGATCTCGGCGGGTTCGCCTGTCTCCGCCCACCGCCTGTCTGATCGCTCGCCACAGGTCTATACGCAGCGAGGGGTTATAAACTATATAGCTATATAAACACCTACTTGAGGACACTCCCATTTATTCCACTTGGTGCTGCAATAGAGCTGAGGGTTGTGAAGGGGAAGAGGAGAAGGAGGAGGAGGATGGGAAGGAGAGAAGGAAAGCTAATCCCAAACTGACCCAAGGTACAGTTTAGTACTGGGATGTCCTTCTAACGTCACGTCATGACTGTGGTGGTGCTCTCTACTATAGAAAACGTCTTTTTCTGTGCACATGCATCCCCTCGACGACATTTTGGTGGCGCAAGTGGAAAAGAGTACAGCGGAGGGCGTAACGTAGGAAAGTAATGTCCCGGCGGTTGACGGGGGACCAATCTGGTAATAAGGTAAAATACGTCTTACTCCTATTGACCGAAGTGGCCCGGTTTTTCATTTCGGGTTCCTTATCTTAAAATGTTCCTCAAATTGCTTGCCAAGGCTGATCATGATATATTTTAACATATTATATTAATATTTATTATTTTTTATTAACAGTATTTTCTATTACAATCTCAGTGGCCAGTCCTGCCACAATTCAACATTTCAGCAATTCTCACACCTTTTCCTCTTCTTGCTCTTTATGAAACATTGACAGCAAATCTGCTATTGCCGTGCCACATACACCACGGATATGTTATAGCAACAAAAAACTTCGTCAGGCGAAATAAAACTGCGGGAAATCGGATGTAATTATCATTTTGCGGGCTAGGCAGAAAGACTTCTTTTTTGAAAGATGAAATTGGGGAGTAAACTTTGCCCCCTTTGTCTCCATATTTGAACGTCTGTTTCATATTATCTCGATCACATTGTTTCTTCGGAGCCTCGTCCGAAAACATGTGCAATGCGAGTTTTTGGGAGATTTTCAATTGATCATAGGTATTTTCATGTGAGTGCGGATTCATGTGTTGATTCATGTTTTTCATATGATGAGGGCGGGACGGTCTATATTCTGCAGACGAAGTTGTGCTATAGAGGTGGTTGTGGGGACCACCCGAACCTAGTGTCGTGGCGCTTGATCAGCTCTCATCTTTCCACTTTTATTCTAATTATTGAATCTGCTAATTCTGATCCTATAAAGCTAACTGTTTCTGGTCACTACCGCGCTTTTCATAATTATAACGTCGTCCCTGAATTTTGCAATTCCAGGAGAATAGTCAGCTCAGTATCAGAATTACAGGGAATTCTGCTACTATCACCAACTGGTTAGGAACACTGTGGTGTCAACGCAGACTGCGTAGCGGAGCTGGCGACTTTCGCGTTCTCAGGCGTCAAATCGGCTCTTATCAGTGGTTGTCACCCTTTTCCCCAATAACGGCTCCACTCCCACCCACATAACACTTGCAGGAACGCTATAGTGTCAGCGTTAGCTGTGTAACGGAGTTGGCGACTTTTACGTTCTGAGGACCCCACAACCTTTATCAGCTCGTACAGTATCGAGCACCTACCGACTATGCTCCCGTCCCACCCCACATAACCCTTGTAGGTAGAAGGGCTCTGGTGTCAACGCGGGTCATGCAAGATGACGACTTGTGCATTCTAACGCGTCTTATCAGCATTTATCACTTGTTATCAGTTCCACTCTTCCACCAATAACGCCCCGTTCTACACCATATAGCCCTTGCAAGTTTGGACGCTCTGGTGACAATACGGGCTATGCAACGGAATTCCCCCCTGTCTGACCTTTTTATACCTTTTTTCAGCCTTGAAAGACTAGGAAGCGAATTTTGAGGATTTTTAGGGAATGCTGTCCAATTACGAACACGCTCCCCATTGTGGGAGAGGGTGCACGTCGTGTGTGCTTGGATCACCATGCATATTACTTCCCTAGACTATTTTTTTCTATTCTGTAGGCTTTCTCCCAACCGAGTTATGAATTTGTCCCACCGCTTTTGTAGAGAACACTCGTCGAAAGTGGGTCTTCCCAGTTCGACCTGTCTCACAAACGCACATCTGTGTCCACTTTTTCTCTAGTCTCGCGGCTGTTCTAGAAATGAATTTGGAGTCGTGATCCGCACAAGGGAATGCTTTAAAATTTCCATGGAACCTTGAAAGAAGATTCAGGTTCTTCGATAGAGTCTTGAACGCTGAACACAATTGTAGACACTAAAACTGCAACGTGAATTTTTCAAGGAAGTTGTGAGCCTTCGATGTTGGCAGAAACGAACGCCATCTTATGAGAACAGCTGACCACCAGCGGGGCCACGGTCTCGGCGGTGCATTGGTAGGGTGATGTCAGGCTTTGCGAATCGAGCGATTCGCTAGCTGATCGCTGGATACAAGCGTTGCGCCAGCGAATCGAACGTTGCACCAGCGAATCGAACTCCGCACCAGCGGGTCGAACTTTGTACCAGTGAGTCCAACTATGTACCAGCGAGTCAATATTGGCGGGACCCAACTTCAAAGGAAGCATCGCCAATTTCATACTGTGTTTACCTAGCGGGACCCAACGTTTAAAGGAAGTTCCGCCAATTCCAAACGGTGTTTACTGTCAATAACGCTGTTTGAAAGTGGCGAGATTCCTTTAAATGTGGGGTTCCGCCACTATTGAGTTGCTGGTACGTAGTTTGACTCGCTGGTACATAGTTAGACTCGCTGGTACAAAGTTCGATTCGCTGGTGCAGCGCTTGTATCCAGCGAATCGAACTTTGCACCGAATCGCTCGTTTCGCAAAGTTTGACATCGCCCCTAGAGCTCCCGCTTTACAGTCGAGGGTCGTGTGTCCGCTCTCCACCGGAGAGAAAGTTTCAGCACAACAGTTGATCTACCGCGTCAAACATTCGACCTACTCGCTCAGATAAAGCGCCTGCTCGGAAGATGGCAAAAATTGGAATAACAGCCTTTGCTGCATGCGAAAAACGATGTGCAAAAACATTTGCTCCTTCTTCTTCTTCTTCTTCTCGATCCGCTTGGTGTGTGTCTTTTCCATTGTAGCAGAGTTTGACACCTTCTTCAATTTCCATGGCCTTAGCATCTTTCCATCGAGTCTCCTGTAGGCATAGGACTTCGATGTTCTTGCGCGTCATTAGATCAGCAACCTTTCAGGACCTTCCAGTGAGAGACCCTCAGAGTCCCGATACGAA
>KZ345161.1:148687-159309 GCA_002352805.1 Teladorsagia circumcincta
CTTGAAGAACATCTTATACACATGAGGCTCAGGGATAGCTCAATTCTATCATAACCAAATCAGTATCACTACGAAATATGTTGGTGTTTCACATAGTGCATCTAGACCGTTTGCCAGGAGGTTTTTGAAGGTGAAACCCTCATCGGGATGTCGAAACAGAGGTCAAAATAGACTATAATACCGCTAAAAGAATGTGAAAAAATGACGCTGGTTGACAAATTAATCTATCACTGACCATCGCACCGCCATAACTTCGCCGAAACTAACAAAAGGGAAGAAATCAAGCTGTATTAGATGGGCCTCTCCACGACGACTCCCATGGTGTGTTATAGGACGGCAGTTGTTAAGTAGTTCACAAGCTTTACCTTCTAACCTGAGTCAAAATCCAATTCTGACCTCAAGGTAGAACACCATTCGTTGAAATGTGTGCACAGAAGCATATCTTTAACACGCACCTAATTTTAGTTCATTTTTATCCGTTATTCACAGCACTCCTGATGCCAACGAGCTTTTCAAAATTATAACATTTCTAAATTTTGGAAGCTTTTTCATTAAATTCCGAAGAGCTACAACGAAACGGCCGAAGCATCTAGAACTAAGTATGGAACTGCGCAAGAATTTTGTCGTTTATTGGAATGCAGCTGAGCGATTCTTCCGTAACTCTAAGCATCGAGATACGTCATATTCTGCACAAAGAACAGTATTTCTTTTCCCTCTAAAATGGCATTTCAGGAAGTGTGTGGTCAACGAATCAAATAAAGTTCGTGAGAATATGTCGTATTGTTCTGTATAATAGCATAGCTGCTCGTGGACAGGCATCTACTCGGGTAAGACAAAAGACGATTTCCCCACCTTTGAAGAAATTTTCGTAGGCGATTAGCAAAGAAACACTTTTGCAACTCATACAGTTGCACTCAGCACGATGAATGCTACTCGATAATATGCATATTTTCCGGCAACTTCTCAATTTTTTCTCGTCTTCGTTATTTTGATGATCGCTAGCCAATGATTAATCGCTCGCTGACGTCGTAATTACCCGCCGCTTTCAGGAACAATGCCTCGTGATGTTATCACTTCTCTTCGAGGCACACTCTGGCAGTTGGATACCGCTAAGCGTTGTTTTTTTGAAGCACCTCCAGCTTTCCGTAGTTTGCGGTACTGGAGTGAAAAGCAATTTTACTGCTGACTAGGGCGCGACTGCTAGCTTATATAGCACCTCACTTGCTATCTTCGTTCCTATTAGTATTTTGTCACATCATTTTCATCTGATTTCCTCTCCCTTCTTGTCTTGCTCAGACATTCAGCACTGAGCGCATTACAGCTCGAAGCTATTCACGACTAGAATCAAAATGCATAGCGTATACCTATTGAAAAAAAATTCGCGATCAGAGTGAAAGTTGAATTAGGAGTAAATCACCTGTTTGAGGGACCTGCGGACTTCCTGAGGGAGCGGACTGAAGCGCAATTGGCACCAAAGGAGTTGACCACGTTGAACTATCAAGGCTCAATCTAGGCGCGGTTGGCCAGTGCACGCCCACAGTCTATCGAATTACTCGCCGCAGATCTACAAGCAGCGAGAGCGAGCATTAGATAGCAGAGAGAGCGTTATGTTGAAGAGGGCACAGCGAAGGAAGTCATATCAATGCCGAGATCAAGGGGAAGGGAAGGGGTTCCATTCCTCGGGTTCTGGGCCGTCTCCCAGGATTTTTTACTTCGTTAATGTAAAACTCATCATAGCTAAGTTAATTTGAAATGAGTGGCCTTCTCTGTGTGAGTTTGTCCTTTAACCTGAATCTTTGATTGCGTAGACGATACGATAGCCACGTAGACGCCCAACACCCCCTTCTTTCCACGTCCCGCCTTTGGCTCGTAGGTACTCTGTTAGCCCGCAGGTACTCTGTTAGCCCTTTGGATTCTGCTATTTTATAAAACTTTTGAAGCGCGATTCACAGATCACTTTTTCACTTCCTCCTTCGCAGTGGGGTTTATTTCCTTATGTGCTAATTCTGCTCAAGAACTTTTCCCTTTATGTGCTCAGTCTCCTCTGGAGCTTTTCCATCTTATAGTCTTCTCCTTCATTTTTCTGCTTGTATGGCTGAAATTTATACCTACACAATAATTTGCGTAGCCAATCATTGTGAAAGTCGATGTTCTCAATCCTCCCACCGCCTCAATTGGTTGTGGTTCAGTGGGGTCTTGTTCTTGCCATACTCAAAGTTCGACGGTCGATTCCAGAGTCGAATTATATGGGCCAGCCGAGCTTCACTGAACCCGCTAATTTTTATATTCTTCGTGTGGGACAATAAACCTCGGCATTCGCCTATACTTCAACCTGAAGCATAGACCCAAACACCTTCAAAAAGTGTTTCTTTGCTAATCGCCTACGAAAATTTCTTCAAAGGTGGAGAAATCGTCTTTTGTCTTACCCGAGTAGATACCTGTCCACGAGCAGCTATGCTATTATACAGAACAATACGACATATTCTCACGAACTTTATTTGATTCGTTGACCACACACTTCCTGAAATGCCATTTTAAGAGGGTAAAGAAATACTGTTCTCTGTGCAGAATATGACGTATCTCGATGCTTAGAGTTACGGAAGAATCGCTCAGCTGCATTCCAGTAAACGACAAAATTCTTGCGCAGTTCCTTACGTAGTTCTAGATGCTTCGGCCGATTCGTCGTAGCTCTTCCGCAATTTAATGAAAAGCTTCCAAAATTCAGAAAGGTTATAATCTTGGAGAGCCCGTTGGCATCAGGAGTGCTGTGAATAACGGATAAAAATGAACTAAAATCAGGTGCGTGTTAAAGATATGCTTCTGTGCACACATTTCAACGAATGGTGTTCTTCCTTGAGGTCAGAATTGGATTTCGCCTCCGGTTAGAAGGTGAAGCTTGTGACCTACTTAACAATTGTCGACCTATAACACATTCTGGCAGTCGTCGTGGATAGGTCCATCTAATGCTGCTTGATTTCCCCTTTTGTTAGTTTCGGCGAAGTTATGGCGGTGCGACGGTCAGTGATAGATTAATTTGTCAATCAGCGTCATTTTTTCACATTCTGTGAGCGGTGTTTCAATGACAATAATGAAAGATTATGCTTTACGGTTATCAACTAGGCGCTGTTGCAATAAGGACAGTAGTGTATATCAGCGCTGTGTTTGCCTCAGTCTCTGCTACCGATCGGCCACTGAGTAGTGGTTCGGTCGCAACGGCAAAGACGATACGAGTTGTGAAAATCAACCCCACCTCAGGCCCACACTTTCGGTGAGGACTCCTTGTCTCATGAACTAGAAGGGGACACGGACGCTACTAATAGGGATGCACGGCAAATGCATTATCATATCCGATGCACCATCGCTCACCCTTGAATGAACACGGCTGTAGCAGAATAAGCACGCTTCGATTGTAGTGGCACGTGCCATTAGACCATGACCGATAAGCACGTCTGACCATCTTCTCCTTCTACCGCATAGGCTGAAAGTTCCCCAGTCGCTCCCCAGTGTCAACGAGTAATGGGTTCACTGTGACAACAACACGCGGCACGCCTGGTGGTATCTCGCAACCAGGACTCACCAGCTTGACCAAATCCAAAACGCCATGTTCGCAGGATATTGTTCTTAGATAGAGTGGTCATCTCGTTTTCCTGACCGCTCTGCTATATACTGAGAAGCAGTGGAAATACCACCGTGGAACAGCTGCCGTGATTGGTCGCGGCTGTGCAAGAAAAGCGTCGTAAACGTCGTGAAATCTCCTTCTACCAAATGAACACCTGACCTCACATTGCAGTGATATCTCGACACATTTCTAGGGGAATGGGCTGGACAGTCATACACACCATATAGCCCTGACATTACTCTACCGGAATATAGCCCTCACAGTGCCTTGAGCAAGCAGCGGCGAGAGAAAAAAAGTCAGTGAATACAGCTACCCCAAAAACGGCCAACCAAATTCTTCAACTCTTATTTTCATTCATTCTGCGAGCAAAGCACCCAAAGTTTACCTGGCAAATATATGCGTATCAATGATTACGGTAATAGTTACGCTTTTGATCAATTGGTTTTTATGAAAGATTAAACATGAAGGGAAGGAAGTGTCGAGTTCGGACAGAAATTCTATGACAACCCAACATAAACGGCTAAATTGGTGTGACGGTTTGTATGTATGCGTGTCTGTATGTATGCAAGTATGTCCGTCTGTAGTATGTCCGTCCCGCAATGAAGTGATAAGGAGCTCGTGGAATAAACAAATCGCTAACAAAATCGGGCAGCTCCCAGGGCTTTGGCTCTGAATGTTTTGCAATGACATGATTGTGATAAGAACTCAACGGCTATATAAACACCGACTGAGCACGATTTTGGTCATTCCATTTTGCGCTGCGTGGCAGCTGCAGGGCAGTGGAGGGGTGGGAGGAGGAGAAGCTAAGAGGGGAGGGGAGGGGAAAGATAGGAGAAAAAACAGTCCCCAATAGGTTTTATGCACACTTATGTATTAAGATGTTATTTCAACGTCATATGACGATGCGCTCTATTGCATCAATTACTTTTTTTGTGCAGGGGCGCCACCTCCACCAGTTGCCTGTGTTACACGGTGGAAGAGCCACAGGCGGAAGGCGTATGCCTAGACAGGAACGGGAGGTCAAGCAGCCACCAGGAGACCCTTTGGTAACAGAAGAAAATGGGAGCCCGACATAGAAATTGAGGCTTTTGAACACCAAACAAAACAAGACATGTCATGACAGTAGTGCCTTCTACCGGTTGAGAATCGCTTTCTTGCAGGAAAAATCTATATCGAGTCTGAGGTGCATCGGAATTGGAAGACTGGCACATATCATGTCAGGGATCGTTCGTGCAATACGCTTCGAATTCGATTTATCTGTAATAAGATGCTGTTCCAGTAAAAATAGAGGAAGCGAGCCTGGATATAAGAAGGCACAATCAAGGATTAGGACCAGGGTCAAGAGAGGCGTCAAGGAGAGCTTTGATATACGACCCCCACCCCCCCCACCCCAGCGGCTGAAGTCCATGCGACGACTCACTCCACCACCGAAGGATTGAGGAGTGTTTTGCTCTCCCCAAAAACCTTCTTCGGAAAAAAACTGCTGCCTCACCCCATATATGTAGTAAAAACCTCTCAAGAAACAGAAAAGTAAAAGAAAAGCATTGAAAGCTCCAAGGAAATAAGGTAAAAAAAAAGTAATGAAATAGCCATAAACATTTCAACAAGCTGTATGTTAATTGATCTTAGACGTTGACCTTTGAGGAGTTCAGTTTATCTACCTTTGAAATACGAATACATGCAAGTGACTATAACTTCCTTGAAATTGAACATTTTCAATCTAAGTGCTTCTTTTTCGTCTTATTCTTTAGCGATTGTCCCACCCGGTGGCGGGGTCCGCTTTTCTGGTGTGTTGACGTCACTTTTCCCGATTCCGAGGCTGGTCGGGATGAGGGCCAACTACTTCCAAGTCCTCCTGCAATGTATCGAGCCATCGTTACTTCGGGCGTCCTCTTGGCCGCTTTCCTGGCACGTTAAAGTCTAGACCGATTTTACGTACACTGTCTTCATTAGCGCGAAGGACTTGACCGTACCACATCAGGCGAGCCTCGCGCATCATATCAGCGATGGAAGCCACACCAAACCGCTCTCTGATGGTGTCGTTGCGAATTGGTACAAACGCGTGATCCCGGCAGTCCAGCGTAGCATTTTGGTCTCCATTACGCTGAGACGAGCCTCAATTTCTTTACTCGCGGGCCAGCACTCTGCTCCGTAAATGGCAACTGGTCGAGCGACGGTTCCGTAGATCTTAGATTTCAGCCGCTCTAGTATCTTCTTGTCGCAGAGAACGCCAGTCATCGAGCGCCATTTATGGCGACTGACTGGCGTTCTCTGCGACAAAAAGATACTAAAGCGGCTGAAATCTATTCAGACCAAGCTGCACTCACACGGGAGTTCACTTTAGAGGTCAGACTGCTGTCGGACGCGATTGTCGATCCGAGATACTTGAAGGTTGTCGTGCGTGTGAGCTCAGTCCCGTTGATCTTAATAGAACCAAACTCATTCGATTCGGTTGTCAAGTACTTCAGTCCGAGTCCGAACATCGCCAGGCGATCAGACCAAGCCTGTACTTGCTGCTCGAGAAGATGTTTATCTTCGCTGGAGATCATCACATCATCAGCGTGCAGAAGCGTCCACGGAACGGGCTTCTGAAGGTCTCGCGAAATAACATCCGTGACGACAATGAAGAAGAGTGGGGAAAGCGCAGAACCTTGGTGTACTCCGACAGAGATGGGGAATTCCATCGAAGTACCTGCTACCGTTTGGACTCTACTCTTTGGGTTCGAGTAAAGTATTCGCACCCACTCAATGAGCTCTTCGGGAACGTCGTGCTGTGGTAAGGCATACTATATAACTTCTTGAGAGACGCAATCGAAAGCCTTCTCCAGGTCCAGAAAGGCAAGGTGCACGGCTTTTCTCTTTTCGCGATGTCTTTCTAGCAGAAGGCGAGCGGCATGTATCGCATCGACGGTGCCGCAGCCTGCCACAAATCCGCACTGATTGATGGAGAGCTGTACGATATCACGAATACGGCCGTCCACAATTCGATCAAAGATCTTCATGCTGTGTGAGAGCAGGCGGATTGGACGGTAGCTCTTGCAGTCGGCAGGGCTGCCCTTTTCCATCCAAATCGGAATCGTCGTGCTCTGCTGCCAGCTCTCAGGCACCGTCCTTTCGGCATCTGGTTGAAGAACTTGGTCAACCATTCAGCAGAAGACCAGCATTTTGACTTCCATATGTCGACCGCCAAATCATCGGAGCCTGTTGCTTTTCCTGACTTTATCTTTTTCGAAGCCCTTTCCAATTCCTCCACAGTTATTTTCTGCACAGGACCGTGTACTGGCGGGACATAGGAGACAGCTGGATGAGCGAATTCTACTGCTGAGATGTTCTCAAAGTAGTCGTGCCACCGCTTCACTGCTTTCTTGCGGTCCATCAGGAGGTGACCATTCTCGTCGTTGATGCCGAAGAATTTTTCAATATCCTCGAACTGGCGATGGCGGGCTTTGGCGAGACGATAAACATACCGTTCACCATCGCGCGTCTCGAGTTTCTTGCTGACATCAACAAAATGGTGTGCTTTCGCAGCAGCGACGGCCTTCTTTGCCGCGCTCTTAGCTGTCCGATACCTCCGCCAGTTGCCAGCTGTCTCATCGCCAAGGAACACGTGGTACAGCCTCTTCTCCTCTCGTACTTTTTCTTTGACATCGTCCGTCCATAGCCACGCTTGCTTGTCAATCCTCCGTCGCCCAGGTTTTGTCATGCCGAGTTCGGAACGGGCGGAGAGAGTGATCGCCTCGGCACCAGCTTTCCAGGTTTTGTTAACGGTCGTGACCTCAGGCAGCCTGATGTGAGATACCACGGCCGCCTCCTTCTAGATCAAACGCCACCACTTGATCCTCGTTGGTCCACACCGCTCGATTTGCATGATTTTCGTAGGAACGATCTTCTGCGTGCAAATCAGCGGTCGATGTTGCGTGGCGACCATTTCATACGGCGCAGCTTTCTCATCTGTCACAAGCCCTCGATCGCGTCGCCTGACGAGGACAAAGTCGATTTGCGTTCTGGTACTACCGTTGTAGAACGTAATGAGGTGGGAGTCACGTTTTCGGAAATTCGTATTCACGATGGTGAGATTGTGTGAGTTTGCATACTCAAGAATCCGTTCGCCATCGGTATTACGTGACCCATATCCAAACCCACCATGACATGAGTAAGCGTCTTTCGTTGCACCTACGTGACAATTAAGGTCACCTGCGACAATTACAGCTTCTTGTGACGGTACATCTGCTGTATTTTCGTCCAGCAGTGTCCAGGACTCGTCGTTGGCTCGCTCCGTGCAGCTAGTCTGCGGAGCATATGCAGAAAAGAGATGGTGTCGTTGGTGTTCGACTGCCACAATTATCTTCATCAAACGGTCATCGGAGCGTTCATCGCTTACGATCGAGTCATGGAAGCGGTCAAAAACAATTATTCCGACTCCCTTAGTTGTTCTAGGGCCGCCACAAAGAACGGCTTTGAAGCCGCGACCAGTATCTCTCGATCTGCAGCAGGACCACCTCGTTTCCTGCACGGCACAGATATAAATTTTTCGGCGCTCTGGAGCTTCTGCTAACTCGTACGAGCAGCCCGTTAACGTGCCAACATTCAATGTCGCAACGCGAGTCTTACATACGTTGCGGAGCTTTTGGACTAGCTTAGTTGCCCCCGATGCCGTCCTTGCATCGGAGACCCTCGCATACTTTCACACTCGCCGGGCTTTGCGAGTGCGCGCCGGCTCCCGCGGACGCCGTAGCAATATCTCGGAAATTACATGACGTCATTAACCATAAAGATGTGACGTATATATTCGTAGGCTGGCCTGTAACGAGGGCCTGTCACCTGCACTGAATGTCCGCGATCAGCTCAGCCCACAAAAGTGAGCAGTTCCAGTGGCACCACTTGGAGGAGCGGACCCCACCACCCTTTTCAATCTAAGAGCAATATAAAAATTTTCAACGAGCTCTTTCTAACCAGTGTAAAATCGCATAAGTTACTGCGAGTCAATTCAAAAGCAAAAAAAAACATAAAACATCCGCCGTTGATCAAACCCTCTAGGATGCGGCACACATCCTACTTCCTTCCACATTCGCAGTGGCAGTCTGAGTGCGATTTGGCTTATACAATGAGTTGTGAGGGCCAGGATGTCAAAAGCAGTGGTTTTGTCCTCCCAGACAAGTCTGATGCCAAATAAGCGACCCCGGAGAGATGGAAGGCTTAGGATTGACACAAGACCCTTTGATTTTAGCCCCTGGACTGCGCGCGTTGTAAGCAGCTCCACTAGCCCATACATCCCACCCAAATTCAATTCAGATCAATTATTGAGGAAAATTCTGGACGAGTGCGAGATTTTGCACTTTTCAAAGCCCATAACTTGCTTCATTTCCGTCAAATGACGGTTAATCCTTAAACGTACTACTATGTACTTATACTTATACTTATACAGCTCGTCAACAAGCCATTCGTTTTGTTCCTTCCTTATTCTTTCTGAATCCTTGCCGTGGATGCACTTCTCAACCATGTCCCAGCCGTATAAGAGAGCGCAGGCAAAACTGCAGCATCAAACAAAAGCGTGCGAAGTTGTGGATCAGTCAGATGGTTGGTAACTTCTTTCAGATTACCGAGGGCCGCCCAAGCTGCTATTTGTCGTCTTCCTAGCTCCTCCTTCAATATCGTTGCCCATGTTCACGAAACGCCAGAGATAAATGTAAAATGTGGCTTCCTTGATAGGTGTGCCATCAATCTTTATTCCCTCTTCATCAAACCAAGCGTTCTTCATGAATTGTGTCCTTATTTGATTGATCCGCAACACCACTTTTTCTGCTTCATTCAATTCAGCGAGCATCGTCTAAGCTTGCGCAGTACTATTTGAGAAGACAATGATGTCGTCGGCGGAGCGCAAATTTGAGAGGTACCGTTCGTCCACCGGATGCTGTTCTCATATCAATCGAGCGAATTCATTATCCACTGCAGCGCAGCAGTGAACAACTTTGGGGAGATAGTCTCCTTGTCTCACGCTATTCCGCGAGGGGATGGTGATAGGCCGTAGGAATAGTTGCACTGTTGCGGAGATGGTCTCCTTGTCTCACGCTATTCCGCGAGGGGATGGTGATAGGCCGTAGGAATAGTTGCACTGTTGCGGTGCAGCGGCGATTGCATTTGACCAGTGTTCTTACATAGGACGGTCGACCAATGCTGACAGAGCTGCCTTTGTTTCTACACTTTCGAAGCCTTCTCGTAGTCAACGAATGAAGACAAGAGGCAATTTCGATACACTTCTATGATCATGGCGACCGACTGCATATGGTCTAAGCAGCTGAATTCCAGACAAAATCCGGCTTGTTGGGTAGGCTGCGCTTCATGCAGTGATCGTGAAATGCGCGTAAGGACGGTCTTGGTGAACGGTCATCATGATCTCCTCTCTTGTGGAAGATAATCATGCGTTAGTTCCTCCACCAGGGTGGATATCGGTCGAGGAATTCCTCGACGGGGAGTCGTATTTGCCAATGTGGAAGACGGAGGGGGGTAGTAATTGTCGGTGCCACTATTGGACGTGGCGTGCTATCCAGTATTGGGAGAAGCGAGAACACTTCGGTTTTTATTAGCAACTCATCATGCGCACACAGCACCCTTCAACTGACTTAAAATTTCGAGCGAGGACCGACGGCATGGCGTATACTAGGCCGAAATCGAATAAGGCTAAGTGTCTCTAATTGTATCAGCGGTAGCAAGGACATGCGCACCTAATGCATTTCAAGAGGTTTCAATGAATTTCCCAGCAGTAAAGTGGAAAGAGTCCTGGTTTGAGTGAAGAAAAAAGGCCCTCGACTTTTCCTCGACGCAGATTTCTCTTCAAGTAGGAAGTTTTCAAAACGGATCAGGTGGCTATTTGGAAGAGCAAATCTTCTACTTCTCAGAACGATCCACATCTTCTCAAACAATCCTACTATAATAATCGGCTAAGCGGTTGTGTGTGTGTGTGTCTGTCTTAACGGAAATTCATGGGGCTTGGGGACCAGCGATC
>KZ345162.1:36305-51589 GCA_002352805.1 Teladorsagia circumcincta
GTGCGGCAGCAGCCACGTCACTTCCGCTTACACGCCTACCCTGAGTCTGGGATTTGGACTGTAAATGTGTCAGTTGTGATCACTAGAGGCCACACACAAAGTTTCACGCAAGAAGTCTCGATTTTTGAAGAGAAACAAACTCGCAAAAACACAGTCCGTGGACAAATGAAAGCCAACCGGGCGGAGCCAAAGGAGGGACATGGAAAGAAGTGCGCTTTGGGGCGGCTACATATCAGAAAACGCAATGATGGAATCCCCTGATATGTAGCCGCCGCAAGGTGCATCGCAATGATGGTTAAAGCATTCGATTTTGAAGAATGGAAGCAAAACAATCGATAGAAAGTGAAGCAGCACGAGTCTAGGATGTTAGTGCAGTAAGTCAAAAGGTCAAAAAGAGTTCCTAGTGACGGCATTCCGAGAAGCAAGTTTCCGCAGCTAGCATTTGTGACAGCTGTCTGGCGGGAATTTCAACGCGCGCCAGTCTCCGGTTTTTCGAATTGTTTACAAAACAAATACGATTTTTGTTCTTCTCGTTCTTATCGCGGACGATGGGTCTTGAGCGAGAGATTTATGGGTGAAAAAGAATCACGACTTTTCCGGAGAAGATTCCTTTCACGTTTCGACGAATTGTTCTGTTTTCTTCTTTCTGATCGGCCCAATTTCCACCAATATTTTCACATTCGTGTGCAAGAACCACAGCAGTTTGATCCACGAGCCCAAAGAATAGTTTGCAACAACAGTTTTTTTTTCAACAAAATAATTTTATTATAGTCAAGTGAAATTAACAGTTGCATGGTACAGACAATTTCAACATCTACATGTTTTTATAGAGACGACCCGACTTAGAAGCTCTCAGAATGCATGCACATCTTTATAGTGTGTATGTGGAGAAGATCCTATCCAAGAGAGATTAACCGGTATAGTCATAAACCGAATACATTTGATATCCTATGGAAATAAATTGTAAGCTAATTTTAGAAACAGCTTAATTGAATAGAAGAGTGGCCCGATCATGCACCATTTTCGTCGGCTTCAGAAAGTCGTTGAAGTTTGACGGATGGCACAGTTGGTCGATAGCCACCATTACATGCTGAAAAGCACGCGTCCATTACCAATACCTGCTGAAACACTCCACATGAGCTTAAAGGCAGAGTTTGCGATGAAAAGACAGCCCACTAGAAATAAGGTGGAGGTGGTCAGTGGTGCAGGGATTCAGAAAAAAACCATGGGAAACGGTCTACAACCCGAGAAATGGTACCCCTTCCTTACCCAATGAGTCCCACACTGATGGATTCTCATCGCTCCTGCCCTCTTCAGTGCTAACGCTCTCTCTGCCAAACGGTTAGAAGTCAGACGGCTAGAGTGGCGCTGTAGGTGAAAGAGCGTTCAGCGAAGTATCGATATCAAAATCGAGTGTCGAAAAGAATATGTCGGTCGCTGTGATAAGGACGTCGTAGTTGTCATTATGCAGTATTTGCGCGACGGACGACGGAGGGTGGGGGGAGGGGTGGGGAGATAGTACGGCACACATGCCTTGTGCGGCACAATGCATAACATTGGAATACCGTACTCGTAGAGTCTGGGCGTAGATGAAAAAGGAAGACATGACAGCATTTGAAAAGCGGTTTCGAGGAGTTTTGAGAATGTCCCCCAACTCCCCCCCCCCCAAAGTCTCTTTCGCTACGGTAGCTGCCGCTCTTAAATAAACACACAATTAAAGGCAAAGTTCGGGCTCAGACCAACCTGATAAACCCTTAGAGTGGCTAGAAGGGGTAGAGAGGCTACTGCAAGACTCCCGCCATGATCTTACATCAAAATGCGGCCCCCGGACGCTAGCCGCCAAGGATTTAGGCACGCTCCACCAGTTGAGACACGCCCCGCCCACCGCTCGATATCTTGTCTGCGTTGCAGTGTTCATCTGCTATGCTCTCTCTACTCGTACTTCTCTACCGCTCTCCGCGCTCACATGATCTCTCATCCCTCTGCTGATCTTTTGAACTTTTCCACAGCGTAGAGCAAAAGGCTCGTATTTCCTGTGTATTTCATGCCTTTTTTCCTTTTTTCTCCTCTGCTGGCCCACCTACTTTCATATTTGCGTGGAATTACCTAGTCAATTTGATCCTGAATTTTGCCTTTGAGCGCGCGCGGTGAGTTTGCAATCCTTTCGCAAGCCGCGCGCGCGGTGACCTGGTTTCTGCTTGCCGACATAATGGGGACATCCTGACCCACGGCATAGGCGGGTCATTCGTAGACGCAGGAGGTAGGAGGTAACCTAGTCAGAGCTGATTTTGAGACTGACCTTTTTCCTTGACATCATCCTCGTTGATGAGCATCATTCCCGTGCTACTGCTCAGCTCATCTTCGCCTGATGACTCATCCGCTTGACTATTCATTCTGAAATGAAAATCTGTTAGTGACAAGTCATTCCACATTCACCTATCAATAGAGCCAACGGCGGAAAAATCACATGGCAGCACAGATGGATGGACTAAGACGGAGAGGTTCACTCTCAATGTCGCCTCATTCGCAACATAGTCATACGTTGTAAGCGTCACACAAAAGCCGTGTGTCAAAGCGGGTTGAGTGAGCGAGTCGTATCAGAGAAATGAAAAACACGCACACAGTGGATGTACCGTGCTGAATACGTGAAATTTTTTTACTGTACTGATATTGTGCAGGAAGAGAAGTTTTGTCGCTAAATATCATTTGAAACTCTCAATGTCTTACGATATGAAAGTTCGGAGAGGGAGTTACGGACATACTCGGCTCCATTTTCACTTGCTGGCACATCATTGGGTAGAACGATTTTGTGTCCACGTGCATGATGCTTCAGAAGGAATCGAACACAATCCTCATGATGGAAACTACGAGCGTCGTCAAGCGGAGTTCGACCCCATCTGAAATGAAAAATATGCCAATTCGAGAATTATAGGCTGTAGGAATATTTATTGTAGGTGGCGGGAGGGGAACACGGGCGCGAAGGTTTAACGGTGGGTGGTGGCGAACTGAATTTTCCAATCCATCCCCCACCGAGAGATTCTCAACACCTGTCAAGAGCCTCCGTCGCGATTTTCGATTCTGCATCAATTTTTCAGTAAAGCTGTTAAAGGCAGCGATTACGACAGGGGACGCCAAAGGGGACGTAAAGGTGCTCTATGGTACGCCAGTGGTGAAAAAGGCGGAGAAATCTGTTGAAAGAAAACGCGAGGGGGACCCGGGTGTCCACCAAGAGGCCCGTCGAGCGGCGAAGGATGGGACACAGACGCGGCAAAGGAGGATCGCAGCGCTTACTGCAGCGGTTAGGCGTCAGGTTAAATAGATTGTACCATACTACGTCTCATATCGCACAGCACGCGCTGCAACTGGTCCTTTGACGCGTCTGCGTCTCTTCCTTCGCCGCGAGACGTGCCTCTTGGGGGACACCCAGGGGACCAACTACCACTATTATTCCACTAATCTGATCTGTGGTTGTTGCTTCACGACTTGTGTACTTCATACATACCTGTCTCTTGGCTGATGATTCACTTTGGCGACGTTGACGAAGAATTTCACCAGGTGCATGTGCCCTTCGGCTGCAGCCACGTGCAGCGCCGTCCGTCCATCGTAATCGGCCATTTCGAGGTTAGTGCCTTGTAAATACATCCTAAATCAACGTTGTTGGGAAAAGCCGGAGAAGAAAAGTGGCAGATTGAAAGTCTGTCAAATTCATAAGTTTATCCTATAATTCTCAAAAATGATGGGGGAATTCGAGCACTTTTGACCGGATTGAACGCTGTTTTGTTCCGACTTGAATGTCGCGATTCTCTGGAAAATGCCATGCGGGTGATTTTACATCTCGTAAGAAGGCTAACAGGTGGGATTCGCCAGCGAGCAGAGCGTTCCGAGCATGGCGGAACATCGAAACTAAATGGTGTGCGCCTACGAGCCACTTTTGATAGGATGAAGCTGTAATATTGGCGCTCATACTTTATAACATTAATACACTAGTACCGTACAAAAAATGTAACGAACAGAGTAAATAGCCAGTCGCACCGCCACCTTAGAGGAAGGAACGCTCCGACAGCAAGTATCCAAAAATATGAATTTTCTTTGGTAGATGAAGACGCGGGATGGACCATGAAGACAGTGAGGGGGATAATTGGTAGGCGGATGAAATGTGGAGATATTATTGGTGGAGGGGCGTTGAGAAGCGACTCGAGCACTCTTCCCCCACCACTCCATCCTCCATCCACTCCTCTTTCTTTCAACGCGCGTCCGAACGATCATCGCCTCTCAGCCATCGCATTCACTGCCTTTGATTGCTTGGGCTGCTTCGACATTTAGCATCTAACTAATACGCGTAATCGGGGTTAAAGGCATGCCCCAGGATCAGAGTGCTGCGGTTTTTCCACAAGATATGAAAGTATTAGTGCGATATGGGCTGGCCGTAAAAAGGAACAGAACCAGTCCAAATTGCTCAAATTAAAGGCTTTTTGAGCTTTGTGATGCAGCTGTGCTAAAGAAATGAGAGACTGAGCGCGGAGAGGAGAGCATGAGATGGGAGACACAACACATGAGAGGGAGCCAGTCAGCGGCCTACTGCGGACAGAGAACATTGCAGTTACTGCAGTTAATTTTGCCAAACCCTTTCGCCTTTGCCGTACGATTTCCATGCACGAGAGTGTCATATCTGTGATTTCTCCTAGTGGTCCACCCCGCAGACCGAACAGAATCGTTCACACGTTTTCTGGTTATGTCTTCAAAAGCAAATGTCATATGAAGTGTCTCAGGAAGACGAAGATGTAACAGTTCTGCGCCTACAAGGACCAAGGGAATGGATTCCGCTCACGCATGTCAGGGAATTCATATCAGTACGGTGCACTGTTTATTCAAAGAAAGGCAATGACTATGATCCCGACTACGTAACCCAAACTACAGTACATATATTCTCCCTGATGAACCAAGCTCGAAGAGCTATCATGGCAATTTGGGTAGAAGCGGAATGAGTGGCGCATCTGGACCTCTTTAGGCAGCCTTGGTTACCAAACGAAAAACAAAATTAGACAAATACGTTAAAAAGTCAATAGAAGGTATAGATATACGGTTCTGACGCGGATTTGGGATTGACAATGTAATAATTAGTGATAAGTTGGTATCACCAACCTTCGCACGACATCAAAATCGCCATATTTAGCGGCGAAAAGTAGCGAGACGACGATTTCAGTGTCTCGATTGCCGATCCTCCGTCGAGGATCGTGTTTCTTCGAATCGGCGTGTAGCAGACTGTCATAATTGTGGAAGTTGAACGATTCAATCAGTTTCTAAAATATCACAGACCTTTCGCCTTACATGACCTAAGTAGAAGCTAGTAGCCTACCTGACAGAAGGCTACTCCACGTGCTGAATTACCCAATCTATCCAGCGGTGGTGAGTAAAGAGCGATACCCATTAGATTCGGAACAACAACAATCATCACTCCAGACACACCAGATTTCGCCGGTAAACCGACCTGACCATGAAAAAGTTGTTTTAGGATGCGCCATGCATTTGTTTTCAATCTCAAATCACCAAGACTGCTAGTGATCTTATTGAGTGGTATACCTAGTACATGGATTAGGAAGGGAGCTTGTGCAAAATTTGTCGCTCAAAAACGAGACAGTTCTAGCGGCAGCAGTTTTATACATACCTAGTGTAGCTGTATGGCGCAGTGGATACAAATGAAGCGTTGTATGCCCTAAGAGCTAGATCAACTCTATAGGGGGCTTGTTTGGGCTTCTAACAACAATTTTGGCGAACGTTCCGTCGCCCCTAAAAGCAGGGTTGCAATTAGATCTTAGAGAAATTTTCTTATTGAGTAAGGTAGCAGTAACCCTAATCACAGGGGTGGAGTACCGTCTTGAGTTGAAAGTGCGTGACAAGGAGGCCAATGACTTTGCCTGACCGCTGCGACCGCTGCCATTCTTATCAACCACGGCCTACGTGATGTCTGCGTCCTCTATCGTCAACGTGCTCTCTCACTATATCTCTCCGCCTTACCACGGTTACCGTGCAAGGAAACTTTTACTGTTTTCTAAAGTGCTTCCTGCTTTTTTGCCCCGTGAACGTTCTTCCTCGCCCTTCTTCCCTAATTTTTGAAGAAAGTAACACTTCCATTTGACAGCCGACCCGTGCCTTTAAGCTCGAGTAGTTAAGTAAAAATGAAATAAATTTTCAGCACATAAAAAGGAATATAAGAGGGGGTAGAAGGGGTATGAGAGACCCCGCGTTAAGAGGGGGTAGAAGGGGTATGGGAGACCCCGTGTTTAAGCGACACTACACCTAAACTTTACCTCAGACTGAAAAAGAAAATGATTACCATCACTCTACTCTTATTTCTACAAAATTTTTACGTTCAGACCAAAGAAACGTAGGTCAGTAAATTTCGATTTTACCTGGAAGGCGAACTTTCCAGAGAAATCATACATTCCACAGGAGTACATTAGTGAGAGGACGTCTCGACATGGACGTGGATGAATGCAAAGCTCGTCAGTAAGCGGACAAACACCTGAATTACCGGCGTGAACAAACTATTGATCACGGTGAAGAAAAAAATTCTTGAAAAATTTTTAATTCACCTCCATTCGCTAGTGTGGCCGCCATCACAGCTGCTGTATCACAGTTAGTTTCCAAGGAACAAAGTTGAAAATAGAGATCCAATTCTTCACGAAGACCCTAAAACTAGCAATATACTTCAGGTATCTCAAATCGTCGTCCAAAAACCAGCTTTCCTCTCGATATACCTGAGTGCCCGGTGGGAAGCACTTATTCTCTTTCATGTAGTATGAGAGCGCATAGTTACGATCGGCGGTGTCTCTTTCAGAGAGAAATCTGAACAAGAGACATTAGATAGGGAAAGTAGATAGCAAAGGTGAGTTTCAAGCTATTCAAAAAATGGCTTGTAAAATATGAATAACTGTCTACTTCAAAGAATTAACAATGCTCAACGGTCGTGAAAGCCAACCCGGGTTTACCTATAGCTGGCATGCCGAAATCACAGCGCAGGAAAAGATCCAGCAAGCCTTTTAGCCTTTTAACCTTTTTAAGCAAGAAAGCCTAGGTGCTTGATCCGGTCGCCTTCGGGATATGCCATGCATGCAAATTCCCTCGAGAATGATTAATCATTCGGATGGGAACCTAGCTTATATGGCGAACCTGCGACACGAAAATAATCGCTTATGTCCTCACCGATTGATCGAGCATGACTGAAGATACAGCCCAGGCAGAAGTATGTGAACGATTCCCTAGAGTTTGTAGGAAAGACCCCTAGATGACGATCACAGATGTAGCAGTCCCGCGCATGGAAATGACCCGAAGAGGGCTATTGCCTTGCAAAATTAGCTGCAGCAGCTGCAATGTTCCCCGTCCGCAGCAGGCTGTAGTCTGGCGCCCCTCGTCTGTTGTGCTCTCTATCGCCCCTCCGTCTCCCCTCGTCCTTTAGCCTCATACTCGCCCCTCCGCCTCCTCCTCAATCTCTCATTGCCTTAACACAACCGCATTACGAAAGTGGGCGTGCTCTTAAAGGCACGGGTCGTGATCGAATTAGCGTGTTATTTCGTTCGGAAACCGTGCGAAAAGAGTTATGAGGAACGTTGGTGATCAGATAAGCAAAAAGGGTAGTAGAAATGATTGGAATACCCCTGTGGGGTCAGTCGTGGTATGGAGAGACTCAGCGTTGCAAGGAGAGGGAAAACGCGAGAGAGCACGGTGTACGCAAGAGGGCGCAGACGCCAAGTACGCCGCGGTTGATGGGGTTGGCAGCACGGCAGCACATAAGGTAAAGCTTTAGCGCCGTTACGTCGCACTTTTGAGCCGCGACAGTGCCGCGACTCCTGCGCTTTAGGACCCTCTTTCTCGCTTGAGGAGGAATTGGCTTTTGGCAACTTACCCTACCCTCGACTTCAAATCTGAACATTTGACCAGATTCTTTTCCTGTTCGCTTTACTGGTCGCTTATTTCGCACCAATACTTTCATATTCGCGGACAGAAACCGCACAGATCTGATCGTGGGGCCTTTAAACAACCCTGTACAACAAGCAGCCTGGTTGGCCTGGACGAGATCAGATCCGGGTACCCACGTGGTGTGAAGTAAAGCTGTGTACCCATCTGGTCAATACCATGACTTAGGCGGCTTGTTCATAAAGTCAGGGTTCTTCTCCTCAGACAAATTGGTGGGATCCGCCGGCCCCAAACCACCTTCGTCCTCTATTTGGGATTGAGTTTGGGAAACTTTGAACCTTTTTGATGTTCATTGGCACTTTGATACGCTTTGGTTTGTTACGACCTTCATGCCCTTGATATGTGTAAACTATCGGTATGCTTGTTCCATGTACATTGGACCTTGCCCTTAATTTACACCTGGCACCAGTCTAGCGTCAGTTATTACGTCTGAACGGTCCCATGGCCATTAATTCAAAGGCTGTCTGATGAACTCACGTTGCGTTATTAAACCCGACATGTTCGCCACCAGCGAGCTTCCGGTACTCGTTCAGGACAAAATCGAAGCGATCAGCCATTGTGAGGTGATTTCGTATCAGTGACGTCACAATGATAGCACCGGCATTGATAAGCGGATTATGGGGTTTTCCTGTAACGGGTTATTGTACAGCAAGCAACCAGCCACGGAACAAGGACCCGATACCGTTAGCGTCCAAGCAGATTTCATTGAAAAGTCGTCCACTTGGCTCGTGGCCAACGTACGAATGAACGAAATCAGCTCCGAGATCCGACGACACAATGGCGTAGTTGAACGCCTGAAAATGGCCCTAGAATCTTTATAGTGACAAAAAAACTGAATTAACAGACCTTTGACACGCTCTGCACACAGAAAGGAACCTTGCAATCACCGAACGAAACGCGTTGGCCGTCAATTGTACAAATAGAGAGACCCCAGATGTCAGGATTTTGCCGAGCCAACTGAGGAATGTACGTCGCGACACTGCCGTCTTTGACATGTCTACACTGAAAAAGGGTCGCTGTAATTTTAGTTCGAAATACTGAAAACAGCAGGTTCGAACCTCTTCAAATATAGCTTTGACTTGACTACAAAATTCTCCCCAACTTGGAATGATTAGATGGTTCCGAAGTGCTTGTGAGATCAATTGCATCGATGGTTGAATGCATCTGGAAACGGTCAAGATTAGAAAAAAGTGGTGCTATAGCAAGATATGGGGAATCTCTTAGGAGCAAGCCTAGGAGGGGGAAGAAGTGCCGGGAGACAGAAACTGATGCCCCTGACACTCTCATCAACCGCCTGAGGCTTATAATGGTTTTTAACAAACAAAAAGAAGAATTTTTACGCGGCTTTGATTACATTGCCACTAAAACCCCTTCCCCCCCTATCTTGCGATAGCACCAAGAAATCACTTACCATTGGGATTAGGAATCAAACGATATTACTTGACACTGATTTGTTATAAGGACGGTTGAAGATAGCAAATTAATATTCAAAAAATACACATAATTACCCCAAAATGATCCGCTAGATAAATTAAAGACAGCGATCGCGACGGCTGGAGGGCGGTGCGGTTATGATGACGTTACTGAACGTCACTGGTAGGGTAGACCTAGGAGAGCGTGCTTGAGTCCGCCTTTTACGCCCTCACCGATGGAGTTGGATATGTCATCGGAACCGTACTGCGCTCCAGCCTTTGCGATCACTGCCTTTGAAGTCAAAAAAGTGATTTGCATTTTATCCGTTCGCATTTTGGGTGTAGAACCAGAATTTCAAGGACACATTACGAAAATTCAAAGCAGGATAATACTTTTTAGGGCTGTCGCGAGCTAGGAGCTCGAGGATTCGAATCCGTTGAGCAGCTCGATCATGTTTCTTATTTCTGCTCTTACAGTGGTTTTTGCTCGGAACTCAGTTTCTGACCTTTTAATTCTAACCCCTGTCTAAAAAGATTTGTCACACCTATCTGTCTTCCTGAATAATACCTCAAGCCCATTGTGGTGTGCCGATAACGGAATCAACTAAAAAAAAACTGTCAAAAGGTATTTGTCGCAGTAATTTCGAAATCATACTAAAAGCAACTTTTTTGCTTCCTCTAAGTCTCCTTCACCATCACTCTTCTCACAGCACAGGATTGAAGGCAAGGATCAGGATTAAACTGGTGTGATAGATGTAAGTATAGATGCCAAAGGAACTGCAAGTGGGGAAAAACGCAAAGAAAGTCGTCAAAAACACAGATGAACAAATCAGTGTTCCTATCTCCGTGATAACAACTAGTCTATTCCGGGAGATGCAAAGCTCAGCTTGCTCAAACAGAGCCGGCCCAGGATCTCATCCCTATGCCGTGCACGCTATAGACAGCGCCCTTTGCCACTACACCATATGGCTGATAATTTCAGAAAGTTGACCGAAAGTCGTGAAAACGACCTGAATGCGCTTGCTATGTAACGCGATTTTACAGTGAGTTGTCTCTGTTGTTAACCTCTAGTTTTTCAAAGAAATTCAGAAAAATAAAAAAATATGACTCAAATGAGTCTCGTAGTTGAAAACGGTTACAAATAAGAAAAAAACTAGGGAAAAACTGGTAGAAGAAGGAGAAGGAAAATGCACCAACTCTTTGAATTTGTCGCGTGACAGAAGGAAATTCCGCGCATCATCGTCTTCATCTTCAAAACTCTTCATCCTCTCTATCATATGTCGTAGCCGTGGATCGGTGTCTCGTAGCCCGAATGATTTAAGGACCTACAACTGGATAAGTATGGAAGTGCTACTATGTATTTACAGTAGCCTAAAGCGGTAAAGTAAAAAAAAAGTAAAGAAAGTAATAACTTCAGCGAACTTCGCATCATAAAAAGAAGCAGTGAGGGGTTGTTTCATAATAATTTCACTTACTTTTGCAGTTTTTTCTATTATTTTGTCACCTCGCTTATTCATGCGCTTCCCAAGTTTTTCTATCGTACACAACAGAAGCTACGTGTTCGTCTTAACTATCCCTTAAGAATGAAGTTGCTACGAAAAAGGCTGAAGAAGCGAATAGCGAGCGGGGAGTGTTTTCAAGGGAAAGGGGAATGATGAATTTCTAGGGTAAAAATAATTCCAGTGGAATGCCAAATCATGGTAGATAAATACCTAAAGCCAATTTTGAGACGGACACCGCTGTCTATGCTCCTTAAAAAGCGTTCCTCTTATGGCCGATTTCAGACTTTACGAATGGAGCGATTCGCTAGCGTCAGCGGTCACGTCGCGGTCAGTGAATAGCTCTATTGGCTGGTACCGCAACGCGCTAGCGAATCGCTCGATTCGCAGTCTGACATTGGCCTAATGCAGTGTTGAGGGATAGCTGTCATGACTCATAGGGTCCACATAATGGTGCTAATTTGGCACATGCTAACCATTGTGGAAGAGCCTCGAATAGCTATTTAGAACTCGTTAAGTGTGCTTCTCACTGCAGTAATTTATCAAAAATTTCTCATTTAAATTTTCCTAGCCGCAGCGGTTGTAGAGCTCTTCCTACTGCAAAGGTTTTGAAAATTTATAACTTCAGTTGGATATTTGTCAGATTGTTCTGAGAGCAAAAATAGCGCAGTGGGTAGCGGCGCCGCGTTTACCAATCCTTTAACGGGATCGGAGTGACGAGGTCACTGAACTAGTACAAACATTTTCGAAAGGTTTGTGGCAATTGAATTTGGTATCTCAGATGTTTTAGGAGTAAAGGGAGCGCAGTGGATAGCGGCGCCGCATTAACCGATCCATTCCCTGGATCGCAGTTTCGTGGAACCTTTTTTGAAAGAGTGGGAGCAACTGAAGCGAGCACAGGACTCAAACTGGAAGATTTTTGAACTCGTGAGAAGTGAAGACGTTCATTCGAAAGATTTTGCCATTTCTGATAAAATTCGTGTACATGGCTCACGCCAAGTTGTACTGTGCATTTCCGATATTTTGTGTTTTTCATCTATTTATTTCTCTATTCATTTGTTTGTTTACTTACTTATATTTCCTCATTTTTCACGATATTTAGATGTAAAAGAAAAGAATACTCACCTTGATTAATTTACTGATACTGGCTTCTTCTTTGTTAGGCATTTTAAAGAGATCAAAAATGAGATCTTCGGGTGAAGTATCACGAAGTTCATAGGCATGATTCAGCCCCTCGACAGTTTTCGACATAATTTGTGCTACAGACGTCTTCCGATTGAGAATCTCCCCAATCGCATTCACTGAAAGTGCGTTCGATTAGTCATCCTGGGAAGAAACCCCAGGAGCGAGCGAGTCGTAACGACCAGCCGTTCAGATGTTTTGTTCGACAATACAAACGCCGACGGGGTCCTCCCACACTTTTAGTGCGATCATCGATCCACCAACGTAAAGTGCAAAACTAGCAGCCTTTGCAGGGCAGAAAAAGTTTTGAAAGCTCTACGGCCGAACAATCCGATTTTCACTAGGATCTTGGGAATCTAACAATAAGGGCGCGTTCATACTTGACGTTTGACGGGAAAATTTTAGGAAACATTGAGGTAGATATCGAGCGCTCTGACTCCGCCCACTCAAAATCGCAGCGAAAAAGATTAGATACGTATCGATCGATTTCATCGTGTTCAACTAGAAAATAGGAAAATCAAGGAATCAATCAAGTATCCTTATGGCGTGCTCCCGCCGGTGATGGAGAAGAAATCTCTTGAAAATTCACTTGTTTCACCAACTGGTTTGGGCCTAAAAGCCCGAAGCCGCTATCGCAAAGTACGGGGGCACTCAGGTGGCCATGCATTTAGAACTGAGTAAAACAACTTTTTTAAAAACGGGACTAAGCCTTAGCCGGAGAGAAGAGACTCTAGAGTGCGTGGACAATTTTCATTTTGCCGGGATTCCTGCCCCTCCCATGTGTGGTCTTAGAAAATGCCCCTGTATCTTGCGATAGCACAACCCGAAACTATAGGACTTGTGTATGAGCTTGAGAATACCGATTTTCTGAAAAACCATTTTCCTAAAGTGAATAAATTCGTAGGGAGCTCGTCCCATCCTTGACAGTGCGAAATAGCTTCCGAAATGAGCCGTCTTTTCTCGCGATTTCTCCTATTCTGCGATGGGGCGGAGTCAAAGCAATCGATTTGGGTCTATATATGTTCCGGCTCTTCCACAACGCTCCGCGTGAACATGGCCTGGGAGGAAAGACGGCGCTATCACCACATAAGGGGGCATCTCCATGGACTAAACCTCTGGAGGAAGAGAGGAACTTTGAGAAAAATGAAAATTGCTCACGCACCCTAGGTCAATCCTCCCCCGCCTTAGCTTTATGACTAGTTCCTCTTCCAACAAAAAGCGAGATGTTTCACGCGAAATGAAATGCACTGCCTCCACAATGCCTCCGCATCTTGCGATAGCGATAGAAAGAGTAAGTAAATCAAACTTTGAAATGTTTAGGTTTGCCTATTGACTCAATCCCAGCCCGCCCCCACAATATATACTGGTTTTAGCGGTTCGAGAAATGCTTACGTCAGCGACAAATTGACGACAGCACCAACCTTGTTCCTACTAATCGTCGAGTGCTTGCGAGCAGCCTATGCTCCGTAACTAATGCGATTACCGGTCTCATTCGCTCAGTAATTTACCTGCTGCCGGAAAAAATGCCGGCGACCCATTCACCTTGAGCGGGGGAGGGGGAAGACATTCGAAACACAGCCTGGCAGGTGACACTAAGACTAAGGCTAAGGGAGACACTAGGAGGACTTCAAACTGCTCACGTCCTTCCCCAAACCTCTCCTCAATGTCCCTAGTGCTGCAGGTAACTCACTCACCTAAATTCCCCCCCCCCTCTCCCTTCCCTCAAGAGACATTAGCGCTTAACTCTATTTGAAAGAGAGGGAGTGATGGAAATGCTGTGGTTCCTTTTGCAGACAACGAGTAATTCCACGCGTGCTTTAAGATGAGTATTGATTTTACGCGCGTCCGAGCTATGTGTAACCGCTTTTTCACTGGATAAGAGCGCATGTACGAAATAATGAAATTGTTCGAATGAAGAAAACTCACGATTATGCTGAGAATGAGCTTCGTTCGGGGGCGATTGACCAAGGAATGGCATGTTCATCTGAAACTGAGCGATGAGTCAATTTATTCGAATGAAGGCAAAAACACTCTGCTAGAACATTCCACGGATGGCGACTTCTTGTAAGTATCCGAAAAAGTACATATCTAGGACGTCACGTCGATAAGGGTAGAACGAGCGCAAGCTCGATTGGAGACAAGGAATTAGTAAGGGCGCTTACGTCCCTGGAGGGGGCGGGGAAGGAGGTTGAGCATTAATGTCAATGAGCCACTCACAGTACTTGTGTCCATCCTACCTGTATTGGTCCAAAAATGAGCTAGGGGCTAAACCCTAGAGAATTGAATCGGGGAGGGATGACAGCTATTTTCGTTCTCGCCAGTGTTTGGGCTCAGTTCTAGAGCTATGTACCTTAAAAGCGATTTTTAAATGCCCATGTTGGATGTCTCCCCCTCCCCCCCCCTCCAAGGCCATGAGCGCTTAATTAGTCAGTTTTATTCTGTTAACTGCTATTTTTTGCCGAAGTTTGCGATGCAATTGTTATGACGAGGCGCTATGGTGAGGGCGAAAAACCCTGCTCTGGCCAAGACTCGAACCCGGAACTCGGGCTTTTCGGGTAATATCGCCACGAATGGGTGCACTAATTTCCTGGTGCGGAAAGGAAATTGGGGGACGGTGCTCAGATAGCGATACTTGTAGCGCATCCCCGGGTAAGAGAGCGCGGGTTCGGTTTCCAAGCTCCCATCTGGGGCGAAAATTCGCTTTGAAATCCAGCATCTTTGCGAAAAAAACAAGTAAACAATTTCACTTTTTTCGGAACATTCAGATAGTGAAAGCGTTTGTTGTGGCTTCATATACATACCCGGCACTCTCCCCCCTGACTACAGCCCGGCATCAGTTGAGTAACATGATAAATGTGGGCACATGAAATAAACCGCACTAAAAACCGAACCACAAGAAAACGTCATGGTGAGAACCACGCTGGGATGTTACGTCATCGTTGCGTGAGCGAGGGCAAGCTTGGACGTGAAAATGGCTGGAGGGAGAAGGGAGCTGTGAGGGCAGTCAGAGACGACGGGGGACGGGGCAAGCGGCAGACGAGACGACGAGCGAAAAGCTCCAGAACAGCTCTGCATATAAATCGCCTTGGCAAGCTGCCAACACACACCCTGTTTCGAAACGGCTGCGATAAATGAAAGGGCAAAGTACGTGGAATCCCCACAGAAAGTGGCCACGTGGCTCATGTTAAACACAGGCAAATTGGAAAAAAAAGATTTT
>KZ345162.1:166963-178586 GCA_002352805.1 Teladorsagia circumcincta
GTTGGGATCGTATGAGTCGTGAGTAGCGCCCTGTATCACTCCACCACCTTTACCCGTAGGCTGGATATGCTTGAAAATTGCGACAGACATTTGAATTCTAAAGGCACACACCACGATCAAATTGTTGTGATCCCTGTTCACGAAAATGAGTGAGGTGCGAAATGGCCCTGCAGAGAAGAAAAAGGCAAAGAGTTTGTCACAAATGCTATAATTAGAAGATTGCTCTTCCTGTGAGGCGGCTACTCCCAAGAGGAAGAAGACGAGATACTGAGCGTAGAGAAGAGAGAGTAGGCGAAAGAGCATATTGGACATAAGGATGCAGACATTCGCTGCATAAACTGGAACAATACCGTAAGCATAGCAGCAAACTAACAAGGCCATAGCGCCCTTGTCACGTACGTTCTAGTCATAGGAATGACACATCTGCGACCTCCGCAAGCCGCTCTATTCTGGTTAAGGGCGATATCGATCGGCCTGCTGGTCGAGTACTGTGCCTTTAAGTTCGCCTTTAGACTGAACAAAGCAACATCTAATGTCCTTGGTGCTTCAAACTTCCTAGCAACCTGCAATCCTAATATTTCGAAAAAATCCTGGATAATAATTATACCAAATAATTCACTAAGTATTATTAGTGACTATACTAACTACCTATTAAGTTACTAATATGTACTTCCTATAATTATTTTCTTCTATGCATACAGTAGAGGTGATATTGCACTCTACTCGAGTAATATTCGGCTCTGTCACCTTTAAATTCGCAGTAATATTCACATCAAACAGGCAATGAGTCCAAGAAAAAGAATTTAATTGCACTTCAAATTGCTCAGAAGGTATGAGTGGGATTGCAAAGAGAAGTGGTAGGTGTTTGGACGGCTAAATTTTGGGATATTTTCGAGTAGCCTGGTTGCCTGCTGGTCGATCGGTCATATGAGCGTGGCGGATGCGACCCCGTGCGCCAGATGGCAAAAACTTCTTCGTCGCTGAGACATTACGACGCTGCTCGAGTTAGTCAATAACCAGAAAAAGACAGGCTTTTGGTTGATTGTCTGGAATTATGGCTGTTCTTGCGTTCTGAGAAACACCTCCTAGCGCCGTGATTTAATTGAACCAGTAGAGGAGCCAGCCACCCTACCGGCTGTCTGTTTCTATTTACCTTAGGTATACTGTAACTATTAAATGGGTAGATTTACCGACTCACATAGGAATGCAGTGTGAGTTGAAAACGGCACACCGCTTGTATATTCTACCAGTATGCATCAAAGTAAGGAGGTATGGGGTACCTGAGGCCCAGGGGAGGCAGATGTAGACGGGCAAGCGGACGAGTGGCAGCGCGTGTTGTGTGGTGGGAGACTCACAATTCTACACTGTAGTAAACTTGAAGCTAAATTACTACAGTACGCGCTGCGACTCGTCTGCTGACCCACCGGGTCTCTGCCTTCTACCCACGTAATGGGCCTCCTGTCGGACACCCGGCGGTTCAGAGATAGATAAAGCCCTAAACGAAACGCTAAGTCGGGGGCTCAGATCCCGAATCCATGACAAACACGTCACTCATCCCTCCAGAATCACTGCTCGAATATTTCATTAGCCGCAACATGCGGGTGTCCGCGATTCCTCACCTGTTCGCTCTCTCATCTATCCTTTCTTCTCAACTTGCGTTTTCGGCAAATCTTTTCCTTTTTTTCCCTCATTGCTGGTCCTCTCGGCGCTCCTACTTCCATTTTCGTTTACAGGAATCATTCCAGTTTGATCGTGGGATGTGATTTTAAGTGACAAAAATGGTCACGGACCGGGTGCAGCAAAGCCTTGCCACGGAGGGGTCGCAATACTCTGCACCCCTGGATCCATCTCCTATTCCTGACCATGAAGACTACAGCGACCGGAGTATAGACGCAGAAATTTGGGTACCCATCCCCGACCGGGCTTTGCTGCTCCAGCTGAGCTTTTTTTCGGTCAACCCGACAAACATAATGATTCAAGGAGGTATAGGGACCAGTCGATGTAAATTCAGGCAAGTCTGATACCAATATATCACTTCGGAGGTACGGAAAATTCGATTGACCTGCATGGCTTACGATCCATGCTTCGATCCCCGGACCGAGTCCGTGGTATGAGGCGCTGCTTACTACCACACCATTTCGACGTATGAGTTCCAGATTGTTTATTTTCTCACGTAGGAAGCCTCATGTAATGACTACAGCAAAAATGGAATCACATAGAGTTCTTGTACAAAAATGGAGACTGAAGAAGGCACGAATGAAAGAGCGCCACTCAAAAATAACGAGAGACAGCACACAATGTTGTTCTGCCAGAACGGTTTAATAACACGGAAATTCTATTTTTATGACGAGGAAGCGTTATGCCGCATTTATATGGCCATTTTGTCCTGTCGTTTGTCAGCCTACGAAAATTGGGCCTAAATTAGGTCATTCAAACTGAACAAAAGGCAATTAGAGATGACAGTTTGTCTGTAGACGAGATAATTAGACGGGAACTTCTTCACCTCAAGAGAATCTATCGTCTGGGAGCGCGATATCAGAGATCTTTCTGCTTTTTCCTACAACTGGCGGAATTCGAAAAGGAAGAATAAGTCCAAACATGATGGCGGTTTTTAGACTACAATGACGTATTGTCTCGTACCGATAGAAAGAGATCTTCATTTTGGAATGTGTTCCCCACTGAGATTTTTCAGTCAAAACCCATTTCAAACCGTTGTGGTGAGCTCAGCGTGTACCAAATGCCGTATAAGGCCGATGTCAAACTTTGCGAATCGCGCGATTCGCTAACGTCCGCGGTCGCATTGCGGTACCAGCCAACTGAGCCTTAGCTTCGCTTCATTCGCTGGCCGCGACGCGACCGCAGACGCTAGCGAGTCGCGCGATTCGCAAAGTCTGGCATCGGCCTAAAGGATAAAGAGCAAAGCGTCAGCGTCGATCAATCATTTTGGGGTGCGTCACGCATTCAATTTCCCTCCAAAATCAAGGTGTCATTTAAGCGCGACTAGGCTCATGCAAAGATTGCGAGGCCAGCCGAAGTACAATTCAATTTTCTTACCCACCTAAGCTGGTTTGGTACCAAACTACCAACTCCGGAAGGCTAAAAGGGTTGGTTGGCCTGCACGGCGTACAATCCAGGATTTGTTCCCTCGAACTGCTCATGTGGCAAGCAACGCCACTTGCCACTGCTCTACTAGCCTTTCATTAACCATAAAATGAATAAGCTCACCATCAACATAATTGAGCTCATTTAGTGATTAATCTATCGGAAATTACATTATCCTGTAAGAACTACGCTACATTTCAGACCAAATTCAATCATACTACGGAATGAATGGCGTAGCGGCAAGTGACGTCATTTACCAGACGCACGGCCCGAAGGTCAGATCCTAGATGGTATGCCGTCCAAGCCTAGGCGTCCTTCTCGAGGTTGATTGGTACCGGATTTGTCTGGGACGGCAAAAACAGTGACATCGGCCGGCCCTGCAACTTATGCTGTGGTCAGCTCGCGTAGAAGCCACTACGATTCCGAGTAGAAGTCGAATGCGTGGCGCATCCCGAAAAGGAGAAATTTTGGCCGAATACGTCACCCATTCCACTCGATTTGCACTACAACCGCAACCAGTAGATTCAGAAAGTACCAATCATTACTCAATGTTGTGCAATATTTCAGCAGGAAGGAAATCTCCGATAGGGGAATGTCTCAGTTCGAATAGACGGGCCTAATTCCTCGATCGCCAACTTTCTACTCTTGCCTATCCGTATTCGCAATAGCGCCAATGGCTTCCATCTCTTTTACCTATAGGAGTAGCACCCTATGCACACTAAAGCCTTTCTGGGTACTGTATTATTGATTTGTGTGCCACTACGAACACATGATGAGCAAGACGGCACTTTTCCATAAAACTTGCTTCGAAAGTTTTCCTTTTAGTTTTTGTAGTTTCGCATTCTTGTAACCTTTGTCGCCCCTTATGAAACTTGTAATTTATAAGTTTTCAAATAGTCTTGATCGTTGTATGCAGCTTTTTGAAAGTGGTGTTGTTTTATAGGTTGGGTAACAACGTGCACAGTATTACAACACAATGGCGAAATACTGTCTAAGTTCGTTTTACTCTTTTCGTTTATGAGCTGGTTTGTCACATTCATTCTTATTTTTAGAAAAAACTAGCAAACGACAAAGCTGTGCTAAACGTTATAAAATAGAGAAAAAAGTTCGCGATCACAACAGGAAGGTGAAGAGAGAGACGAAGAAATTAGGTAAGGTGGTACTCGTTTCTTTTGGGTCTTCTCCAGTGAGGTCATGTTTGCGGCAGTTCTTGGCGTCTACAAAAACTCCAATTTTTGCAAGGGGAGGGAACCCCTGGGATGCGTGAACCATTTCCCTTACTTTACAACCACCGAAGCTGCCCTTCACTACAAGATAGTTCATTATTTCATGCAATATGAACTGTATCATCACATATCCCCCCTACCTACTTCTCTCGACAGTTTTCTACAGTTCATACCCGTTTCGAAAGGAAGTCATTATGGCGTGCTAATACTGTACGGCTCATTACTGTTTTACATTTTGTATGCATTCAGGTCACAAGAAGAAGAAAGAGAAAATCATCACTGTTCCTAAATCATGCCCTTTCAAAGAGGAGATTTTGGTTGAAGCTGAGAAGGCACGGGAACGAGTCAAAGCTGAGGCCGAAGCGAAAAAGGTATTGTTTGTCCATATTTTAAGGCCTATGTAATACTGTTTCCCTCTATGAATCTCCGATAATTGCAAAGTAATTGGGTGAATTATCCTTTGCGCCTTGCTGTGATCCACTTCAACTCCATCGAATAATGATGATCAAATCCCTTTTCCACCAGGTTTTTTTTTGCAAGAAGCGTTGATGTAAAGCTTCCAGTTCACTATTAGTGGTGAACGTCAACATCAGACCTTGAATCTGAGCCTGGGTCTCGCTATACAGGGGTGGCCAAAAAAAAGAGACACTTCGCCAATGGCAAACATCACCAAACTTTTCTTCCACCAGGGTGCCGCTGTTGACGGAAGTTTTGCGGCATAATATTCCTTAGATGTCCCTCCATAAGCAGAAGCGAGTCCTCCTTCACTGCCCTCACCGTCTTCGGAATATGACGTCATCTGCCGTCGCCGTCAAGCTCAAGGATGTCTTCAGTAATCGCTCTATTCCCAAGCAGCGACAAAGTCAATTCAATCGATTAGCTGATGGATGTCTTCCTATAAGTTGTACCTACAACTATGCAAGACCCCTCCCAGCCAGCGCTTCGAAACACCTCATAATGGTCCACGATCCGTGGAGGATCACGTTGAGCTCGAGCCGTGCACAAGGTTTCCATGGTAAATTCTTCTGATGTTGTCGGTGTAGAAGGCTATCGGGAAGTTTGGTGATAGCTTGGGATGTGCTCTTCAATTTTCAATTGGGAGTATACGGTTTGAACTTAGCAAAGTGTCATTAGTGCCGCTCCGACCGAAAGGTGGAGTGTCTCTTTTTTTTTGGCCACCCCTGTATATTGGTTCGGTAAGCTGAGTTGGGCGTTCTTCGAATCCCAGTAAATTCAAAAGGTTGAGAAATCGAGCGCTGGTCATCCTCTTCAGGATGCGCCATGCACTCAGCCTCGATTGAGAGTCTTAGTTTTATTTGAGTGCACATTGGGCTGGTTACTGACTTAGTGAGTAGCCAATGGATAAGGCAATAAGGCAGTGTTTTATAGTGATTGGTGCGAACTAATGGAATAGTACCATGTGAATTTAAAGTTTTTATTCTTATCTATTTTCCAATAAAATCTTTTTTTAACTCACACCTTTCAGGAAGCAGCTAAGCTAGCACGCGCAGAAAAACGGAAAATACCAATGCCCCTCGACCTTCAAGAGCTCACTGCAAAAGCAGCTAGAGAGGTTGTTTTGGCAAAGCTCGATTCATTTCTTAAGTAAATCTAGTCGTTCAGGGAGAAGCATTTGAAAAACAACAAGAAGCGAAGAATGCTGCTCCTGAATCCTTCAATCCTTTGAACGACAAAACGGTGAAAGCCTACGCTAGTGAAGTGCGCAAAATGATTGAGTCAGCGGACATAATCATCCAGGTACAATCATAACATAAGTGTTCTTTGGGCCAGCAGCGGCGTTGTTCAATTTTTTGTTTAAGGTTTTGGATGCTCGTGATCCCCTTGGAAGTCGTAGTAATTCCGTTGAGCAACAGGTTATCAGCAGTGGTAAACGTCTTGTTCTTCTTCTCAATAAGGTACCTCATCTTTCCTTGCAGTTGCCTTTTTTTGCATCTATTTTCTCAAATGCAGTGTATCGTATTGCAAAAGTGTTGTTTGAGATCGATTTGGTACCGAGAGAAAACGTCGCAAAATGGCTCACGTACCTAAGAACGCAAATGCCGACGATAGCATTCAAAGCTAGCACACAAGAACAAAATACCAACATTGTTCGTTCTTTTTGCTCAAATTTCTTGTTTCATGATTTGTTTCGAATATAATGTTTTTGTTTAGAGTCGATTTAGTAGCTCTAATCTTAACAACTCGTCGTCCTCAAGGTGTATTGGAGCGGATCTGGTGATGAAATTATTAGGAAATTATTGTCGCAATAAAGACATCAAGACCAGCATCCGCGTTGGAGTAGTTGGTAAGTACTTTGATGTGTACTCTAGGGAATCGAGGTATGCTTCCCCGGACCCCGGAAAGAGATTCCATACTGGTAAAAACCGTCTCTCCGAAAACTCTCGGGGAAGGTCTAGCCAGCGGTTCTGGGATGTCTACCTGACTGCTTGTCAATCACGGAGGTAACTCCCGATTGCATGTGGATCCCCGAGAACCTGTGGGTGTGGTCTTTCCACGAGAGCTCGGGGAGAGCATACTTTACCAGGATGGAATCCTTCTCAGTCGACGCACTACTTGAACTCGGTCCTTTCAGCTGCCTCGTCTGCGCTCTCCTCTCTCGGCTAAGGTGTGGCTCATTGCTAATGTAATCTCACACTTTCAAACTTTTGCCCTTACTTTAGTAGGCTCACCCACCTCGGAGTTCTCCCCCTACAAGGCTTAGTAACAGGGCACCTAGCTTTTCCTTGGGATTTGGAGTCGATCCGACGTCGTTCTTTGGTCGACTGTGCTCTCCGCCTTTCTTGGCAGGACCATAGAAGAAAGTTCAAGTAATCCGTAAACCATCCCTTGTTCAAGGAAGCATACCTTACGGCCCCAGGTCTTATCGAGTTTCAAATGGGTATGCAGCGCCAGCGAAATCTTGCCTTCGCAACCCAAATTTCACCAGTAGCTCCGGATTTGCATTTTCTGAATTTGGTGCTCATATATGGAGCACTTGGGGTAAGGCAAAATCTATGCGAGCAGCGCGATATCGCACTATAGCTTTTTCTAAGCAGTCTATGCGTGTGCAATTTATAATGAGTACTTTTAGGATTCCCGAATGTTGGCAAAAGCAGTGTGATAAACAGTTTGAAGAGACGACGTGCCTGCAATGTCGGGGCTCTGCCTGGTATCACAAAGTGAATTACAATTTTTATTTTCATTTTTTTTGCAGAATATGTTCACATTGTGAAAAATGTAACTGATTGTTCAAAATCATATGGTTCAGAGAAATACAGGAAATCGAATTGGACAAACACATTCGGCTCATTGACTCTCCCGGTGTGGTCCTTCTAAGTGCAAAGGATCTCGATCCCGTTGAGGTAAATTTCAACCTTTTTCTTACCTCCAGTCTTTCTGGATGAGGTTAGTCGAAAGACATCGTTTAGGTAGCCCTTAGGAATGCGATTCGTGTAGATAATTTAATGGATCCTATTGCTCCAGTGATCGCAATTTTGAGAAGATGCTCGAAACAAACGGTAGGTAACCAATCGGTATATCTCCAGCCGTGCTATCGCGTAGTCTTGCATTTCGTGTTTATTTAGCTAATGCTGCACTACTCGATTCCGGAATTCAATTCTACGGAACAATTTCTTGCATTGGTAGCTCGAAAACTGGGTAGACTCAAGAAAGGAGCGAGGCCAGACACCAATGCTGCTGCCAAACATGTGAGAGCATTATTTTCAGGTTATTTTTACTTTAGATGAGGCTCTTTCAGTAGTGGGAATCTTGGACTGATACTATTACTTGTAAGCGGATAGCAAAGCGCGGATTGTGCATTTATTGAGATGGTGCAATTTAAGTGGCATGTTAAAAAATCATGTTCACGCCTTTTGAAGGTTTTTTTTTGTCTAGCGACTATGTGGCTTTCATAAGCCAAGAAGGAAAAGTGCAGTTTCTTGTGAGCCCTATTCTTAGCCATTTGTGTGATTTATGGAGTTTGATACGATATCCTAGCATTTTGCCTTGTCAGTAAATGTCTCCTTTGAGCTTCCGACTCTAACAAATTGATTCTGTTGTTTAATAAGTATTATCTTTTGGGGGTTCTCCATAATAGTTAACAGGTACTCTAGGGGCACTTTCCAGGTTTCTAGTGCACTGTCTTATTTCAAAACTTAAGAGTTGATCGTTTTAAGGTGCTGCATGAATGGAACAGCGGAAAGCTTCGCTATTATACTGTTCCTCCAGAAGACACATCCTCCGCATCTGCTCCGGAAACCGGTGTATCAGCTGAGATTGTTAGCCAATTCAGCAAGGAGTTCGACATTGATGGCCTTGATGATGACTTGAAACAACTGGTTGAAGGTAGGTTTCCCTTTTTGGTATTGTTTTCAGCTAAATTCATGTGTAGTTCAGCAGTTAATTTTTAATTGCCTAGTAGAATTTGGATTTTCTTCTACAGTTCAAGCATTCCTGACTCTCAAAGTAGCAGACGTTCCAGGAAAGCTCAAGATTCGAAATTTCCTTGAATTGTCAGAACATAGGTAATTTTGTAGTATGGGATTGTTTTTAATCCTGCACTGCTTCGCTTTCTTGTAACCTGCCGACCTTGGGGTTAGGCAGCTCACCTACACGAAAGGGTCGTTTTTGCGATTTTCATTGGGGAGGGGGGTGTTTGTGGTTGACGACGGATTTCAAGTAAGCCGAAAAGGTCCGTGACAACTTAACAACTTTGTCCCATGGTGTTGTTTCGACCCCACAAATTTTTGAAATCGGTCGAAAGTGGGTCCGTTGCTCAACTGATTGTATGTATGCGATAATTGTTGGGTCTAGATCGTACACTTTTTTTTATTTCAGGTTTACCAATGGAGACAGACGGCACCTTCGTTCCCTATAATTCCTCAAATGAAGACGAAGATGATAAAGATTCCGAAATGGTTATCGATCAGGAAGGTGAGTGAGTCTAGAGCTTTGCAAGCTGTATCGCAGCTTCACTTACAGTCCGATTGAATGGAATTGTCCACTATAGAGAACATGTTTTTTTTTCCTCTTATCTTTGTGCTTTTTGATACATTAATATGTCAGGCTCCTCCGTTGTCGTTAGTAGTGGTCGTCATAAGAAGATAGATAAAGATCTTGAAAACGCTGAGCCTGAAACATTGCCCACCAGCATGGTGATCGATGGAAACGTTCAGCTGAATCGAGCAATCAAAAAAGTTCTCAAGAAGAACAAACGAGCTGCAAAGAAACAAGGTTTGTCTCGTAGCACTCAGGCTTGAGCTTTCAGAAAGTTCTGTCTGCTAACTTGTTGATCATTTAGTAAAACGTACTGAGAAGTTGGCTGATGCAATGGACATCACCTCCATATAAAGGTACATTGTGATCCTCGTCCCTCTGATACGACCAATTTGTTGTTTTTTGTTGATTTTTGAAAGTTCTATTTTGTTCCTTCTTGTGGAGTGGTTTTAGTTGGCATGTTTGTTACGTTGTTCTCGTTCTCTGGCTTGTTTGGTCCAGGATAAACATCAAATTATTTGTTGTTCTCCTTGAATGCGCCGTAATTGAAGTGTTTAGTAGATGTAAGCCTCAAAAAAATAAGCTTTCTACCCTCAAATGGTGCATGAATCTTTCTGCACAAGCCCACATTGTTCTGGCGATTCTTCATTCGATATGAAAACCTTTCAAGTTTAGTATTTAGTTTAGTTTATTTACTTAGACGTTAGTTTGCATTTGAAATTCTCTGTGTCACTATGCGGGCCGAAACCCATTCGAAAGCTCCTACGATTCACAACGGAGGTAACCGTCGTGGAGAGCTTCGTGTCAGCAAGTGAACGAGCTTCACAGCAATTCTCTTTCTTATCAGCCGTCGCTTTAAGGAGGATTCCATGACAAGGTCGGCTGACGAAGGAGAAGCGCATCTAGTGGGAAGACGGGCGGATCTCCTTGAGGATGCGGACCGGTGCGCAATCCACGGCAAAAAATGTATGCTCTAGTAGAACTGCCTACGCGCGTTAGCGGCGCGGTACGCCCTCTCTCTCGCTGTCTTGGCCTCTAGCCGTTTAGCAGAGGGAGCGTTAGCGTTGAAGAGATGTAGTCGCGTCATTGGGGAAATCAATGTGCAAGGAAGCGTTCTTCTTTCCTTAGGTTCTGTGCAGTTCCTCATGATTTTCTTTATCTCTACACAACTGACCACTTCTACCTTGTTTTCTTATGGACTGCCCTTTTATCGTGAATACTGCCTTCAGTGCAATCAGACAGTTCTCGTGTCATTTACACAATTGGACGAGAAGGTGTCGACGCTGGACATCGGCCTGATGGATTCTATGATACATCGGAGACCAAACTAGGGGTGAAAGCCGGCTGCAGTCATTGCCTAGCTCATCAAATATGTATTAGGTACCGGATATCCTAATGTCGTATTTTCAACAAGGGTATCGGATCAGCAATATTCTAATTGAGAGTCCGGGGAATTAAACAATATATACGTCAGATGATTCAATAACATTTTCTCAATTAACAGTATGAGTGAGAAGCTCGTTCGATTCGAGCTCGGAATTTTTTGAGACAAAAAAGAGGGGCAGGTCAGTTTTGAGATCATCTGACAAATCATCCCTCTCACTTGCTAAAAAGAAAGGCATGGATAAGGGAAGTATACGTTTACTTAGAGTAAGGTCTGTATTGTATGATGGAAAAGTTAGAACTTCTCAGCCCAACTGGACAATTTTTTACGGAGTCTTTTTTGCAACATGGGGTCAAAAACGCACCCTTTTTGTGCACACAAAAGTAGCGGGTGAGCACATTTATCAGAATATCTTGCGGAATCAAATTCGTGGGGATGTTTGCGCATCATCACCCTTCACAGTGAAAGTATCTTACCATTTCAGCACAAGTCCGGTGCAGCCCTCTTTCGAATGGCTTAACTAGGGCCTCCTTTTTGACGACAATTGCACGCATCCTTTCAAAGATTCCACTGTCTTCTAAGGAAACTGTGAAAACCCAACGAGCATTCCAAACGGTAGCAGTCCCTCCAACAAAAACAACGTTGATTTGGTTGGCGGAATTTGCAGCTCACAGCCCGACTGTGAGGGCATTTGCTTCACACATGCGAATTTGCACAATGGGCACGGGAGATTTCAAACAAAGTATAAAATTTAGGAGAAAGTTAGATTGACAACTAACAATAGGAACTCATGAGCAACATATAACGCAGTATTAATCAGCAAAAAAGACTTTCTGAGATATTGATCTGGCATGGTAATCGGCTCCGGAACTTCCTGATCTGGGAAAAACGACATTAGGATATCCGGTACCTAATA
>KZ345162.1:178827-191699 GCA_002352805.1 Teladorsagia circumcincta
GTTTTATGAGAATTTAGTTTAGTTTAGTTTAGTTTATTACATGCTCCTTAGAACATGTTATAATATCAATGATAAAAATAAACAAAACTCAGCTACACACAACTGAAATCACTAGCTATGAGTGGCGCAAAGAAAAGAAAAAATGCTTTGAGAAGGTATTTTCGGATCACGACTATCATATCTCGCTCCTCTCTTCTTCTTCCTGGTTGCGATTCAATTTGTACAACAAGATGAATTGTAGAGAATCATACTTGAAGCAGATCCAGTGTAAGCCCGCTTCTCCTCCATTCTCGCCCTCCGAAGAGGAAGAAAGGATCCTACACCGCAATGTCTAAAAGTATAGTTTTGCTTTCCTATGAATAAGTGACCAAATTGAGGCAGACAATGATCAAGAATGGTGAAGAAGGAATTTTCAAGTTTGAATCCACCCTCCTTTCTTTTTGATTACATTTGAGAAAAATTACGGATGGGGAGAAGATTAATACAGAATACAGCTGAAACTTCAAAAATCTAATTTCTCCAATCGAATAATTCTGCACGAATTCTTTCAATCTCTAATGACACGGCATTGTCCCGGTAAGTTTCTCCACAGAGATCAGACCCTTTGCTACAGGATTCTGGTAAAGTCACTACTCCCTAACCATCATCACTAATTTGATCTACAATGTGTAATGAATAGCTCCATTATACTCTAACCAAAGATTTCCTCTTCAAAGGAAGAGGTCGCGATATATGAGTCCTACCCAATGAGGCGATAGGTGACGCATCAGTGCTGCGGTGCCGTATCTTCTTACCTTATATTAGGTTGTCCCATAATTAGTGAATCACTTAGGGTATTTTTGAATTCATTTTTTTTGCTCTTTTATTTGAAGTTCTTGCTCATCCAAACATACAACAATGTGTGTATGTTATCAACAATGTATTGCCTATACATGGAACTTTCCTCGCTATCCTTCCTCTAAAATTGTAGGAGCTCTCAAATGAAAAACGACCGGAAGTCGGGTTCGAGGCCATATCACTTTGCGCAAAATTCCTTCCTGGGAAAGAGCGCTAGAGCTTAGGTTGGATTGTCATTTGTTGGCACGGGGTTAGGGCTACACAGAGAAGTTGGGAAAACTGCTAGCCTGGGAGTCTCCAATTTTTTTTTATGAATATTCTCCGCAAGGTGGGATCGAAGGACCTCAGAAAAAAAATTAGACTGCGACTTGCTTCACTTTCAAATTGAAAGCGTCGTTGTTAGGATGTCGACGTATGCCTTCTTTACTGACCCTAGTATTACTGGGCGGCGGCTCCCAGCGCAACGTCTCTCTCGTGTTCCACCAATATCTTGGGAGCGTCGGACTTAGAGGAGGTTGGGCTTTTGCTGTTGGAACTCCCGAATCGGTCGAGCTAGGCTACCGTTCCTTGTGGATTTCATAGCACACTCCACCTAGTCCACAACCTTGATGTATATGCTGGATGATCGGTGTGTGGAGCTAAGGGAGATCAGAAGGAACACGAAGATATCAGGTCGTGTTTGGAGCTGATTCGAGCTCACAGCACGGGAGGGACAAAGTTTATATTTTTCAATCTCCAGGACTCTATGGAGTTGTCTGCATTCCATCATCTTAACGAGTTGGATACGCTCTTGCAAATGGCGACTAGTTCCCCCGGATCCAATCACAGTGGCGCCGGGTAGAGCAGTGAGATTGCCGGTACAGGGGTAGTTGGACTGTGGGTCATCTCCAAATGAAAAAAGCCTACCCCGGAATAAAGGAAACCATCAGTGGACCGTGGATTAAAGGAGCGTGCCCTCGCCTATCTGAAGATTGATCCACCATATTGCTTGGAGTTTGAAAGATCCTAATCAGAAGTGATTAATAGGGAAGCTAAAAAAAAATAGGGTTTGAAAAAATCGGTGTAAATCCTACGTAAGGCAGCGTGTAAATTGGCTGACTAAATGCTCAGGTAGAGTAATGTGAATGCTACTACGCAAGACATGTTTCACGCCTTCACGATTTTTCTTGGAATTTTTATAGCAAAAAATGCTAAGTGATTCACTAATTATGGGACAACCTAATGATATAACGCGTAGTATGCAGCTCCACCTCACCAGCGTGAGCACTTCCTTTAAAATTAAGGGGCATACTCCAAACAATCGCTAACTTTTGCAACCTCTTTAACACGAATGACAGTGGAGAACATGTCGACGGGGCTCGGTCTAAGTATATTTTCGATTTTTTCACTGAATTTAACTTTGAACTTCCAATACTAACTCAGATTTCATTCTTTTCCTTCATACACAACCTTTCTCAGTTCGGCCTATAATCAATAATCGAGAGAATTGAGGTCAGATGCTGCAGAGGAGAGGATTATCCTTCTCAGACTTTTTTTTCTACATATGTAAGTGAGCCTACACCCGAGATTATAAACCTTGCTTGAACATAAACTGTAACGAGATATTGGCTGACATAAAGTAGCACGACGTAGTCGTCGGGTTGCTAGGTTTGACAGCTGCTGCCCATTTTCAGCGTTTTGTGAACACGAAATCGGCCTATTCACTTCGAAAAGCTCCAGCCTCGTCACTAGTTCGAGCTCGTAATGTACTGAGATTGTAGACCATAACACCACCACCTTCGTCTAACCAGGGTTGATCAGAGGTTTTACACAATACGCTCTGTCGCGCTACTGTCTCGAGCAAGCTGTCTGTCAGTCAGTGAGTCGATGAGGAAATCGGCTGCTTCAGACTGAAGCGATTACGCTAAGGGTGCTTCAGCTCGCTGCAATGGTGGATGAACTCACCTCTTAAGTCCCAGCGAGAAGTTGCTTTTGTTTCTTCGAAGGAGGTTGCGGGACAGTTTGCCGTTGAAGCGTGCTGATGTGTCGTCATGACAAAGGGCTGTTTATTCTGTCTCATGTACAAATGCGCTACCACATGACCTCAGGTTTGTTCGAAGGCCAATGACACCAATTCTTCCCAGAAAGACAGCTAGAAGACCGACCCTTGATGGGGGATGACGGTCTGCTTGAACTCGGTGCTCTCCGCCATTCCTGACAAAATCTTGAAAGAAAGTTGAAGTAGTCGTAAACCCTTGATGGCGATGATATTGAGCTTGCCCGAATCGCCTCTTCTTGAGAAAAAAATCTCTCCAAATGTTGGGCACATCAACCAGCCTGGTGAACTGCCATTGGGCACATCAATCAGCCTGGTGAACTGCCACACTCGAGCTGATGATTACGGTGTTAGAATCATCTGTCCGTTGGAATTTTCTTAACAAGGGGCATGGGACAACGGAAACTTTTGACAAATTTGGAGAATTTTTGAAAATTCTGGAGTTCCAACCATAACATACCCCTTGGCCGACGCACTTTTGAAGCACTTTTGAAGCTTTGTGAGCAGTTTCGAAGTGTGACAGGATGAAAAAGTTTCAATGGCCACACAATCATTTGTTTTCTGAAGCTGGGGGGGGGGGGTTGCGAACCCTTCCAGGAAGGGGTCAATTTTGAAATTCCCCAAATGTGACGGCATTCCCCAAATGTGACGGCGATTGACCCTGTGTGCGGCACAACTCGAGGCGAGTCGTGTGCTAAATTCTGAAGAAAGACATCAAATCCACAATTCTTTACTATTATACACAGATATGCGTTTCAATATTATAAAACGAGTGACAATTATGATAGTACAAATCGATATGTGTGTGTGAAAAAATATAGCACATAAATGACAAAAATTAGGAAAAAATAGCTGAATAAATGAAGGTCTACCAGTATAAAACGTTAAAGAAGCAGAAAAATTCATACATTAGTCAAAAATACAATATGATAAACTAAACTAGGTAAACTACACAATCTTCGAATAAAATGAACAATTGGCTGTTGGTGAGTTATTGAAGGCGCTATCGCAAGATATGGGGCATCCTCTAGGACTAGGCCTAGGAGGGGGCAGCGAGGAGCGAGGCATTTGGAGGAAAATCGCCCACGTGTCCTGGAGTCCCTCCTCCTACACTTTGGGCTGAGTCTCAATTTTAAAAAAAAAGTAGATGTATCATGCGATTCTCAGTGCACTGCCACCACAATGCCCCCGTATCTTGTGATAGCGCCTAATTTCATATCACTTTCACACAACAATCCGTCCTCCGAGTGTGAATTTCACATATTGATTATAGGCGCGTAAAATCGATTCCTATCCTAAACAACGTGCGAAACTGGGGCGGAATGGAATGTGAAAGCAACCTAAGACCAGAGAGCAGAGTTATAGAGCAGTGAGTTGAGTATGTTCGGCAGCCAAGTTGTCATCACTGGCAATCGGTGCCAACGGTTCAGGGACATAACCTGGACTGTGGGATGAAGTGACTGGGTTAAAACCGAAAGGGATGTGAGTGTAGATCGAAGGGAAGTTCTGTTCATAGATGTTTGTAGGCATTTTGTAAATGTCTTTCACCGGGCCCTCTCCACAACCGATCTCCGGTTTGATCACAGGGTTAGGAAGAAACGCGGGCGGTTCGGTGTGTGGCAGTCCCAAATTGACGAAGTATTGTGGATATTCCGGTAAAGGCCGTCCTTGCAGGAGCCCGGTGAGCACTTGATGATTTTGTAGCATCGGTGAGGTGGCCGGGGCCGGCTTCACTTGAGATGGTGGCGTGGGAGCCGTGACGGTCGTTGCAGGCTCGACAGCAGATGGCGACGGTGACATCAACGACGATGACAGCTGAATTCACAGAGATTAATTGGTTCGGTTTCTCAAATAGCGCTACGAGGAAAGCAATCAAGCGAAGCAATGACTCACGCTATTTTCTAGAACTGAATCGTCCGCTACAGAGACATTCGCAGAATCAGACGGACTTCTTTGTGGGCTAAATCAGCAGATTTTTGAAGGATTACAAATATATCTAACCGGATAGCTCTGGATTAGCCAACCGTCACGTTTGCATTTTTTTTTTAAATTTTGTGGATGGAGGGGGGGGAGTAAATTGGCATCATAAACCAGCGAATCCAACAATTTTGCATAACTGTCACTATATTCGTCAAAAACCTCCTCCAAACGCAAACCCTTTGATGACCTCCACCAAGCCCTTTTCCACCAACATGCACTTGCCCAACCCCGAAATGCTACCTCCCCTTTCCCAAAACCACGAATGCCACCCCTCGTTCGAATAGCGCGACGGACGGTTGAACTTGCTCTGAAATGACTCACCTGTCAGTTTTCTTTTCCCTCTTGTCCTTCGCTCGTCGATTCTGAAACCAGGTCTTCACTTGAGCCTCTGAGAGTCCTAACGAATCAGCCAACTGGGTTCTCTTGTCACGGACCATGTAGCGCTCTGTGAGGTACTCCTAAAATAGCGTCGGTATTTAGAATTCAGAAACCATCAAAAAAGGACTTAAAAACACTTCAACACCATCCCAACCGGTACTGGAAGGATTTTAAGACACGTTTCCCATTTCTAATCAGAAAACACAATGATGAAGATATTCCGCCTTTTTCTCAGGGCAGACGCTATCGCAACATGCGGGGCAAGGCGGTTGCAAGAAAAACAGAGCATCTCTTTTTTGCTGAATTCGGGATTTTTAAGTGAATTTTTGATAAGCCTTGGGCGAGGAGAAGAAAATCCAGGGTGTGTGTGTGCAATTTCATTTTCCCAAAATTCCCTCCCATCCTAAGTTTTTCCTCCCCTTCTGGATTTAGCCTTAATGGATGCCCCGTCCTGCTGAGCACTCAGTCAAAAATAGGGACGCCGGCCGTAAGCCCCTCTTAGGTCTAGTTTTGAGGGTTGGCTCCGTATCTTGCGATAGCGCCTCCGGAGCATTCGGCCAAAAAGAATGCCGCCAGCAATGCGTGAATTTTAAGCCAATCTGAAGTATGGAGAAGTTCTCGGTCTGAGCAGGATTCGATCAGACGAACAGTGCAGGCTGTAATTTGCGCCTCCAGTCACTAATCTATCTACGCCGAAGAAAAGTTTCAAAAATCCATAAAATCCACGATACTAAGCGCACATTATATCAACTCAACATGCAGCCACAATTCAGTTCCTCGATCAATTAAGCAGCGCGTTCCTTCTCGGGGTGGGTCCCCTAATTGGCGACATACTGAGAATAGCCGATGAAAGCATCAAAATTCACATCAAGTACAAGCCTCAACTAATGGCGCAGCGTCACCAGCTCTTAATTGCTTCCAAGCGCGGACGTGCAGGAAGCAATGCTAGAGAAAAACGCTCCAGAGGCATTTAAAAAGTAATTGCAGAAATCATGAAATTCAGGAGTTAGGCCTCAGCCCAAGGCTGTGTCTAGGCATAAGCCTAGGCTTGGGCTTAGGTATATGCTTACACTTGACTTTGATTGGGGCCAAATTAATCTATAGCTTGCTACGAATAAACGAGTGGTATCCTTATCTTAGCTGACCTGAACTTAAGAAGGGAACTGAACTACAACCGGTTGCATAAGCTAAGTGTTCCAGTGGCAAGTGATTTCTCAGACGCATGACCGGGAGTCGAACCCTTGATCGACTCTCGCCCGGGCCAACCAAGAATTCCCTCTTTTCGGGCCGGTCAATTGGTACCAGACTTCTCTGGAAAGATACAACACTGTCTTGTACATCGGCTGGACCTCAAGTAAGTGTCAAGTCAAGTCAGTTATAGCATCATATTCAAGTGCCACTACGATTGCGAGTGAAAGTAGAATGCATGGCGCATGCCAAAAAGGGGTCGTTCAACGTCGGAAGTTGGGGAATGTTCAGTTCTATTCCTAGATCTGGTCACGAGAGCTGAGCGATGCCTAAACGCTGAGGTTAGACTTAGGCTCAGGCTTACGATTACACGTTGGCTTTTGGTTATTAGGGTTAGACTTGGGCTTAGGCTCGTTACGAGGAAATCAAAGGTGTCCTTACCTGAGATGGTTTACCCTCGCGAGGGAAAATTATATACATCCCGGGGCTTTGACCTCTATCCTTTATGAACTGCGTAGAGGGAGATGGCGCTAAGGTCAGAAGCGCTGGTTACTCTTTCATGGCCCATGAGACCAAGCTTTGCTCAGGCCAATATATCCTTGCATCCGGCCATATTCCGGATGATTAGCATGACAGCAGGCTGGTAGGGAGGAAACTCAGAGTTTCGATACTTATAGGGTAGAAATTCTGAGGTTTTCGAGCATCTAACACTTTTTGTAAGGACGTGACATGTATTCATAAGGGTCTGCGATAATAAATAGAAGACTTATGCATGGCGCGAACTGGTAGGATTAATTAACGTTGAGTACTTTATCTGTCATACTTTATATAGACGTAGCTATAGTATTTATAATTAAGGACTACAATAAATTGCCCTAGAATGGCCGCGATGCCAGCTGCGCCCGCAGCTCGCTCGCGTTAACCAAAGATCTCCAATCATAGCCTCGTTTGACATTCATGGTGATATTTGGTTTCGATTTATGGCTCGTAATAGCCGATTTTAATTGAGCCTTGAAGGGGGAGAGGTTGCACGGGGCAGCCGCGCCCCGAGGCACTAATCTGACGATCTATTGCACACATTCAGGGAATAAACATTTCCGCGCTGGCACACGATAGTGATTATTGCGCGAGCGTCATTGCGAAAAGCAATTAGTGTGGGGTGTGTGTGTGCCATCCGATGAACGAGTGTGTGTGCTCGACGACAGCCCCGAATGACAACCCCGTTCCTATTTCGCCCCCGTTTGCCCCTGCTGTACCCTTATCTACAAAGTGCTTAAGTTTTGAAGGGCAAATCGTTGACGAAACGCTCGGCCGACAATCAACTTGGCTGGCTGAGCTTTCACTTAGCAGAGGCCGCTGCTGCTGCTGCTGCCGTTTACAGCAGCGCCTAATGAGGTCATACCACATCATTCATGCATTACACGCTAGAACGGTGTGTTTCGCACGCTTGGTAGCGCGGATTGGCAGATGGACGAAGGACGAGGGCTACTTAAGACACTGCAGCAGCAGCCCCAAGAGCTGTCCCCCGTCACAACCCCTCTACACGCGGCCGGCCACTAATCCATTCCCTTCTCGTGGACGGACAGATGTTGGGTCGCATGCATTCATTTCTGTCAATCAATAGCTCCCCCTCATATATTTCTATTGAGTAAAGCGAAAATGAAGTGTAGCCAAAGGAACAAGGATCAATACATAGGCGGCTTGCAGAAAAAGGAAACACTCCAGAATGCAGCCGTTAATGGGAAGAAAAACGCCTCGGGAAACATTAAATGGGTATTACCCACTAATGAAACCCTAGGCACAGCCTCAAAGATCAGGCGAGAAAGTGAAGCGATGAAAAGCCTTCGGAAGAGATTCATAGAATAGAAAGAGGAAGAAAAAGGATGAAGAAAATAAAGCGCAATCACAAGATACGGGGGCATCCTTCAGGGCCAACTGAGAAAGATAAAACCATCATAGACAAAATAAGTAAAACGGCACATTCCTCAGACGATCTCTATTATTTCTTCAATCCCTGGGGCTCCTCAATGAGTCGGGATTGGTGAAATAAACCCTAGGAGGGGCAAAAACCGGGGAAAATGAGAATACCTCACGCATCCCGGGATCGGTCCCCGTCCAAGGTTACTACCGTTTCAACTACGGAAGATGTTTCATCCTGTTTTCAACGTGGTGTAAAAACAATGCCCCCATATCTTGCGATAGCCGCGCAAATAAGGCGCAAAGTCGGGAACGGGCACCTACCCTTTTTTGAAAAAAAGCGCCTGTTGTAGAGCGACTGGAGTCTTTTTCTACAAAAAAGGGGTCTTTCACACTATTCCCAATCTTTGGAACCGCAATGCCCCCGTATATTGTGATAGCGAGGAAGCAAAGGAACAGAAAAGTGGAAAAGCACTCACCCTCTCTAAAACGGCAGCCTGTTGTTGAGTGAAAGTGGTCCTTTTCCGTCGACTTTTGTTTCCACCATGGCTCTCACCAGGGCTCGAAGCGGCTGGTTCGGGATCGGAGTATAATTTCCTGAATATTTAGCGCAGTAAAAGCCGGTCTAGGTCAAAAACGGCGTCATGAAATCTCTCAAAAATTAAAGAAGTTAAGGAGGTTTACCTAAGTGGCTTGGTCTCCGGCATAGCCACTAACAACTGATCAGGGCGATAATAGGGCTTAAAAGCTGAGCCGACACTTGTCATAGAAAGCATTTCTTCCCTGAAAATTCTATTTATGGAAAATTAATGATAAATAAGAGATTGTAAAGAAATTAGACGGAAATAAGAGCAAAGTGTGGTGGTTTTCTCATCACGACAACGACTCATGAAGAACTAACATTGGATTGCCGCCTAATAGAGTAATAGATGGAAGAACCATAGCACATTAATGTTGGGGGGAAAGGCTGCGCTCTCGTGCTTTCCTCAGGCTCACCCCAGCCCTCTCTCGGCCACCCAGCCGCCCCGTACGGCAATGTGGACCACGCCCCCCACAACCCCCTGCACGCATGCACATGCCGAGAGCAGACCTTCGATGGACCGATAATGACTCGTAGTACTTCGTCATGGCTGTAATTATATCTGAGGCTCCATTAAACATCACCATATCGTGACACCTGAGGGTAAACGCCCACCACTAGGGAATCTGATAGGTCACAAGGCCCATATGGGCGATGACGGCAGGTGAGATTGTCGAGTAGGTCTAGGGCTAGTCATCGATTGCCAGGCCAAGACTATTTGATAACGATGATTTGGGGTCAAATATTCACAAGTTCCATGAAAAATTCCTCTATAGCTGTGATTCCGTGCAGAACAGAACAAGGAACTCAAAAACGTGCAAAAAGTCGTGCACTTTCTAGAAATAGTATGGAAAATTAATCTCTTGTGCTAAGCTCTCAGAAACCCTTGAAATTTTCTTGAATCCTTTTTAATCTCAGCCTCGAAAAATATGAGATCCTATCCAAATCCATATCGAAGGAATGCCTAATGGCCGACAAAATTCCTCTTATCTTTGTAGTTACTCTCCAATTAATTAGTTGTAAGTGCTAAATAGTCTCGTGAACCCATTCCACCTTATTTAAGTGCCTTAATTACATTTATCACCCATAATTGGAGTGTACGAAATGCGGCAATAGTGAAACAGTTGAGCGAATAATTGGCAATTACTGCGTTCCGTGATTGAGACCAAGTGACCTACTTTGTCTTTGGCTGAACGAGTCGATGCGATTAAAAAGTAAGGAAAATGAGAAAGAAGCCTCAGTTCAAATCAGTAGCCATGGGATACGCCATGCATTCGAATGGCTCCCAAAATCAGGACAGCGTCAAGAGATCCTCTAGCCTAATAATGAGTGGCGATGCCGGTGAGTTCAACTGAGGAAACGAAACCCTAAGAAAAAAAATTGTGAATAGTTCGCTCCGGTTTCCCTTCGGACGAACCTCATTAATTTGCCAATCCCCTAAGGGTGAGCCTTAGCCTGTGGTTCTACTCTCAGAGAATCTTGCTAGCATCTTCCATAGTGGTGTACTTGAAAACTTCTTTTGGTTAGCTCAAAATTTAATCACGTGAGATATTTATTTATTTATTTATTTATTTATTGAAATACGCTGTAAAAGACTGTCGTGTGAAATAGGTGAAATTGAATGGTGCATCAATCACAAGAAAGGCTAATGACAAATGAAATGAACACTATAAGTAATTTTGACTTGTTTTAGATTTAAAAAAAACTATAAGTAATATCTATGCCGTAAGAGTAATTTTAGGTATTATATTAGTAACTGAATAATTATTATATTAGTAATTATGTGGCAAACACTCCCATAATTCAAGGGTTCGTGGTCTCTTGAGCCCCACAGGGTGGCAGAATTATGAATTCATTAGAAGCAGCCTACTAACAGTCTGTAGCTAGAATACAGTGCTGCGGTGTGGCAAATGTGAATCTGTTCGAAATTATTTAGACACTTAATTTAGCTCATGTCCAGCGAAATCCCTCCTAACTCCATAATTTCTTCCCCAAGCAAATTATTACCCATAATTGGAGTGTACGAGATATACGACATCAGGTAAAACAATTGAGCAAATAATTGGCAATTATTGCATTCCCATGTTTGAAACGAACTGATCTACTTTGCCTTTTGCTGAGTGATTTATAACGGTCAAAGGAAGAGGGACAACAGGAAAAAGTGCTCAGCACAAATCAGTAAGTTCGTATGCGCCGTAATTCGGACTATAGTTCACAAACTTGAAGGGTTCACGAGCTCAGAATAATGGGTCGCGATGCCGCTAATTTTCTGTTTACGGGTTACTTGGACTTTCTTTATATGGTCCTGCCACGAAGGGCTAAAGCCCGGACGATTAGAGATAGAGTGGAAGCCATAGGACTAAGCTTTGGAGAGGGGAGCGGCTCTTCAGAGAGCGAAGACGGGATCATTAGATTGAGGCGGTTTAGAGGACCGAGTTCAAGTAGCCCGTCGGCCCTAATTCCAGCCTGTGTTTTTACTCTCGAAAAAACCCTACTACCATCTCACACAGTGGAGTACTAGGAAAATCCTGTTAGTTTGCTCAGAAGTTGATTACGCAAGATAAGTGTGTGACAAACGTTACCAAAATTCAAGGTTGGGACTCCTAATTCTCACGAGGTGGTAGAATTATTCATTAAAAAGAGCCCATTACTCGTCTGTGGAAAAAATACAGTACTGTCGTTTAGCAATTGTGAGTGTGTTCAGAAATATTTATTCATTCTATTTCACTGGCTCATGACCAGCAGAGTCCCTCGTATCTCCTTAATTACTTTCCTCACTAATTAGTTGTAAGTGCTAAATAGATTTGCGAACCCTGTCACCTTATTTTGGTGCCTTAATTTCATCTAGCACCCATAATTGGAATGCACTAGATAAGACGCTTGGTTAAAAAACCCAGCGGTAATTGGCAATTACTGGGTTCCCACGACCAATTGATCTAATCTATCATCGGCAAAACGATTCAGAACGATCAAATTAATAAAGGCTATAGAGAGTACTATTCAACGTCAGATCATCAGCTATGGAATGCGCCATGCATTCGACTGCGATCTACAATCATGGAGATATTATCCCGCTCTCAGCCTCCAAAAATGCACAACCAGTAGCTTTTTTTAACAGTATTTTTACGCTTCAAGAAGAGGACGAGCAGTTCACCCAACATAGCGGGATTGGAAACATCCTAGCTCGGACAGGAAGTGATCGAGTGGGATTAGGATGTGATGAACATAAGAAATAACCAAGGGTCGAGGCCCATTGACCCACTGGCCTGATGCTTCTTCTTCGTATATTTGGAACCGCGCAGTCGCAGGGCTCACTAACTTTACCTGCCATCGCCACTTTGTTATGTACAGAGCATTTTCTGCTTGGCTGTGACTTCACTGAGTCCTTATTTAATGACGTCTCTCCACCTCTTCTTTGGGGTTGCTCGCGCTCGCTGCTTGCGCTTCGAAGTCCTTCGCTATCCTTATACGGTCCATGTGCTTAGCAGGAGTCCATACCTCGCAGACGTTGTTCTTGCACCTTTAGTTGATAGGGACTAGCCTAATGTGTACTAGTTTATCAGGTCGGCACATGATTCCTGAGCCACCTTAGCTGTTTACCCATCCTTGGTTCGCTGGTAGTTATTCATCATAGTTTACACACCATTATTAATAACATATTGCTAATGCAAGGGCAGGTGTTCAGCGCCTGTTTTGTAGAATTCCACTAACTCTTGGTTGCAGGAAATTGGGTACGTTTTGATATGATGGAAAGGGGGTGTGACTTCTCCGCGGGAGATGGTCAATAGAGAGGAGCAGGTGGGCATCCGCTGGCAAGAGGTCAGAACCATAAGGCGGATGTGGGAGAAGTGTCTGTCGATTCTTCACACTTCTTGGACATCCTTCACGATTGATCAGTATCATAAAAAGGTATATGCTCTCCGTTTTCTCTTATATGATGAATTTGTGAATGGTTGT
>KZ345162.1:192079-202159 GCA_002352805.1 Teladorsagia circumcincta
CTTCCCCACTGACAGCCACACCTTCGAATGAGGGTTGTCAGTGCTCATCTTCATTCGTGTTCCACCAAGGATTCAGGATGACCCGACTTGGACGAGGTTTAACTTCAGCAGTCGGAACTCCTAATCGCTGGAGCTTGACTATTTTCACTTGTGAATTGGTTACAACCTTGCAAACACTCCTCATCATCGGTAAATGCTGGATGGTCAGTCGAGAGGAATCTAGGAAGTCAGCGGGAATATGACAATGTCAGATAGTGTTGGAGTCAACTCAGTCTCACATCAGAGCATGTGAGATAGAAATTTCATAATTGCAAGCCTTCGCGAGTCCATGGGAATGTCTCAGTACAGTCATTTTGTCGGAAGAAGCGCTTGATATCAATATATTGTTTGATATCTGCTGTTTTACGCCGCAGTTCGCGTTACGAAAGTTATCACAAGAATGCTGAGTTATGGGCAAAACTTTCGCCCCAGCCGGAATTCGTACCCAAATCTCTTGCTTTCCGGGCAATTGTGCTACCAGTTCCATGACCGAGGCACCGGTCTCGAGAGAAATGATCGGTTCCCTATTTACGACTATTGTCCTCCTCATCCCCGTGCGCCTCTTAATAAGCTCGGTCTAACGAAAAGATTGCATAGAACGTTTCGCCCTCCTTTATACAAACACCACTTACAATTCCAACGCAGCTAAGGATGTTGCTTTCTTACAGTAATTTTGTTAAAAAAATTCTCACGCAAAAAAATATTTACAAGAATCGATCCAAGCTCGTAGAAAAAAATCTGATAAAAGTTGCAGAAGCCCGTCATAAAGCATATGACAGAAAAATTCAGGATTATTTAGTAAAATGGAATCGATCACAATATTATAACTTACCTTCGGACTTTAGTCATACCTCTGCGGGTGCTCATGATCCTGTGCCGTGATTGTGAGCTTTATGGAATTTTCCGCATTGGTCTCCTAGACGACCCCACCCGCTTGCTAATTGGTAGCAGCCGGTCGCTGATAATCATAGGTACTGACAAGTACATGGAGCCGATTTCCCATCACTGTACTCATAGCATTGATGCTCTGTACATTTACTCGTAACAAGTAAGTCTATGGTGACCCTGCTTATCAACAGGGTGAGCCTTATGTCTAGGAAATTTGGCTAAGATGACCCCTTTTCAAAGGCTAATGCGGCTTCCAGTGAGTTCACTCGCGACTCACCTCCGTTTCCAGCGACTTACTTCCCTTGCCTTCTCCTACTCACACCTGCCTACTCCAAATTCCTCAAAAAATGCCCCTCGGGCAGGGATCAGGTGTAAGTGGAACAGAATGAATTTCGTCATATTCTGGAAAATTCCTGAGAATTTCCTGGAAATCCTGAAAAGCCATCCTGACGATCTACACACCCCGACTCCGATGTCCTATTCCCCTTTCTGAAGATGACTTGGCGATTTTGTCCTCCCTGCTTTCCCCCTCCCTCGCCCTACCCATTCAACCTTCGAAGGCGGAAAAGCAACGCTAGCCCTTGAGTAAACCTCGAAGTTGGCTTTTCAGATTTCCGAGAAATCCTCAGGATTGGCCCAGCCTCCTACACTGCTGATGTTCATGTATAATCAAATCCTAAATTATAAACTGAGTTTAATATGATTTAGTTCGGGCTTTCATTCCCTTAATTCAACGAACATAGACAAAGGATAATTACGGACAAGACAGTGACAATTTACGAAGAAAAAAGGACGTTGTGTCAACAAAACAACTAAAAAAGGAGGAGGTAGTTAGCATGAGCCTTTCCCTGGCTTTGAATTCCGGGAATGGAATATCCCAGTTTCAAGTGCCACTATGATTCTGAAGGAAACTATGTGCATGCTGTATCTCGAAAGTAACTGACAAACTCGAAATGTTTGTTCTGGCTATCAAGAAATAGATGAGGTAGGTCGGACAGCGTAGGAGCTAGAGGCGCTGCTTCCGTAACATTGCTAAGAGGATGGAAGAATGCAAAGGCCTGTGCCAAATAACCGACCTGTCACGTGCTGCATACCTGGAAATGCTTCAACAAGGAGTTCAATTAGGTTGCCCGCAGTGCTCCTAATTGCTGCATTCCACATGGTGAATATCAAATTACCGGAAAACTGCAATCGTGCAGATGTCACCAGGAATAAAAAGCAGTCCCATGCAGAGGAGCGTCTATGGGTATTATAATGTGCGATCAGAGTTCGTGCCTTATCCAGGGCAATATCAAGCTGCATTATCTTGAGTCAAACTATCTCATGGTTAGTGTAGTAATGTCAATCAACGCATTCACGATGGCGCCCTTTTTCCCTACTTGGTAGTACGGGTGGGGAACCCGACAGGAGGCCCGTCGCGCGGCAAGATGGGAGGGACGCAGAGTGGTCAGCGGACGAGTCGCAGCGCGTACTATGCGATATGATGTGGTACGTAGTATGTGGTACACTCTTTTCAGCCTAACGCTAAACCAAAACAGTGCGCGCTGCGTCTCGCCTGTTGACCCGCCTATGTTTCTAATACGTAGCCGCGCGACGGGCCTCGTGTCATGTACCCATATAGGTGCTAACCGCCTCGCCACACCCCTCATTTTTGCAGTCAATGAAAAAACATAAAATAGCACAAAGTGTTTACATTTCACCCGATCAGCGCCTTTCTTAAAGAACGGCAGGGAAGTCTGTTTAGAAAAACATCCTCAAGAACAGGCTCGTAAAGTGACAAAGTTTATTAGGTAACCTTGTTTTCCGTATTTGTTTTCTTCTGTGAGCAGGTCTTGTACCACTCACAACAGTGGGATGGAAAGCTTTGTTGGCCCAGATGACGTACGATCTAGGGTTTGGGTCCAGGACAGAGCATGTAGTTAGCTGCGCCTACAACACGTCGGCCTGTTATCAAATTATCAACTATGCTCCACTTCAGAGAACGAGAATAGCGTCGAGTGCACATCACACACCACAACTGACGACGGCCAAAATAAATGGCTTCTTTTTTGCCATCGTCACTTGTGATGTGAAGTGTGCACTCAACGCTCTTCTCGTTTTCCAAAATAAAAAGTATATAAACTGTACGTAATGTGCAACGGCACAAAAAGTGCTCTTCTTGGCTCAGCTTTTGAGCAACACCCCTAGATGAGGCCGTGTTGAACAATCTATTCTCTGCATGGGTGGAGTAGACCACAGATGTGTCACCGTCGCGACTCGAAAGTGCGCGACAATGGCGCTATGGCCTTACAAAATGAGTTAATGGACGAGGTACCAAATGCACACCGTATGACATGCAATATGGATTACGACGTAGCGGCTAATTCACATACATGCTCGGATTAGTGGAGTCATGAGGCAAGCAAGGTCAGACAACTCGTCCGGACACGCCCTTCTCCCATTTCAGGAGGAAGAAAGGGAATCCTTGTCCAAGAGCGCTGTCGAAGGTTTGCTTCGCCAACTTTTTATTCTCAGGTCAGCCAACTCGGCATCCACAGTTTAGTCATAGACCGCTGCTAACCCACCAGTGTGATCTGCGTTGTCGCTTTAATCAAAGGGAGAGAAAGGACAAGGAGTATGTCGACTTTGAGGATTATAAAGTTAGAACTCTTCCGGTAATGGCTAATGACATCCGAAAGATTGTTTCAATCAGAAAAAAAAATTACGCAGAGAAATATTCAGTACTAGGAAGGTGGGCAGTACTAGTGGAAACGACATCTGCGGCGAGTATGCAGAGCAATACAAAACGACCACGAGTCTTCCTAATTGCCTATTGTTTCGGGGAAATTGACACAAATTGCGTGCTCGATCAAGCGTTTCCCTTGAATGAGGCTTTATTTAACCCTCATTCAGCGGCTTCATTAACTCGTAACAAGCAAGCAGGAAACTCACTCACGTGGCTATTTTAGCCGAGTTGATCATAGTCTGTAATTACGATTGGAGCATTACGTCTATAATATCAGTACGGAATATCGACAACACGGTGGGACCACGGAGAAGGGAAAGAGCTGAGCTTGATGAGAGGTTCTGTTACTGCTCTTGTTTCCACTAACATCAAAGGCATGTCCCAAGATCAAATTGGTGTGGTTCTTGCACAAGAATACGAACATATTGGTGCCTACGGGGCCGCCATCAAAGTAGAAAGGAAAAGAATCCGTCCACAACGCTCAGATTGAAGGCTGGTCCACACTCGTAATCAGCTGTGCTATGGCAATGAGAGATTAGGCGCGGAGAGGAGAGTATGAGGTGAGAGAGCGCAACAAATGAGAGAGCGCCAGACAACAGCCTGATGAAAGAAAAATTAGCAGCTTCAGCTCTTAAGGTAATCACCCCAGATCGAATTGGTGGGTAAAAGCAGTCCCTAATGGATTTGTAGTGCCGATTAGACTAAAAATGGAAGGTGAAACAAACAAACCTTGAGCGCTACTCCCTTTCTTCTCCCTTGTAATAAGGAAGTGGTGTGGCCGGACGGGCTGTACAAACTAGGTTGCTCCGCCGGCATTTATTGCTGGCTTCAGGCCACAGGCCACACGTGCAGTCGTATACGCACACCCACGTACCCACAGTTTACCCGCAATCGCGAAAGGACCTAGCAGCCAGTCATGCAATCGCGCTAGGACCACGCAGTCATCTCCACGGGTCGTAAGCGGGCCGACCCAACGAGGAGGCGGATCCCACGAGCTGGCACATATCCAGATCCCTTACAGCCGCTTTCCAACGTCTTTTCTTCAGGGACGCTTCACATTGTTCATTTATTTATTTATTACAATGCACTCGTAGGTGCGCTACAATAAGTCATCAGAAACCAAATCAGCTATAAATCAGAAACATGATCTGAATAAACTAGTTTACCCATAAGCGGAATGTTCTCAGACATTAATTATTCGAAATCGTTGATGCCCAATAAGGCAAGTAAGTCAATGCTCCTCAATTTCCCTTTGAACGATTCGGTGTTTTGCGCCATTTGCAATTCTGCCGGTGATAATTGAAGCCATCTCGCTCCACGAAAACATAGCGAGTCAAAAACGTGGACCTGATGATTTCTGTATAATTATATGTTCACATGTTCTCGAAAAGTTCACGCATCTTGAAATTCATTTGGTAGCCAAAATATAATCCCATCTACGAGTGTTGCTTTGCATAGAAGTTGCGAGAAAAATAAGCGATGCTTCGCAACTCTATGTGATAGCTAAAAACGTACGTCCACAACTCTACAACACCTTTCTTCATTCAAAGCATCACTCATATCTACAAATTTCCGCAAGCTTTGTTTATATGAATCATCGATTTCGAAGGAGAATCTTTCCACAACAAAGCCTTTGTTGGATAAACTAATTTCAGTCAAACCCTGTGCTGAAGGGAACGTCTATCACTCAGTATAAGAACAAAATTCCGTGGAATGAATGTTCGAATGAGAGTCGACAAACATTTCTCAGACGCATACCGACTGCTAGAAAGAAAACTCAAAGATTCACTGAATCAAAAACTCGACACCTTTTCTAAAACATATCAGTTATTATTTACGATTGTATTCAATGGTCACATAAAGGACTCAACAGGACTTTTACAAGGATGAAGACATGGAATGAAAAAAATACAGCATCTAGATTCACAGTATGCGAGAAATCATTATCGCACCTCATATTGAAGGTAGCGCTAAAAAATGAGCAAAGACTATCATTCAAGGATTTCGAATTCATCAACATAAAAGCATGGCGCAGTGGTTATATCAATTTTTTACACAGAATGTATAATACTTTGGATTCAACGTGATTAATTATCATAACACTTCGGAACACATCAATCGCAAAAACTGCTAAGCTTTCAAAGTGGAAAAGTCAACCGGCCCATCTGATCGCTGTCCATTCGTCGGCGCTTTCAACGTACTTTCATCTCCCCTACGGGAATCCATATCGAAACGTCCTAGCAAGGAGGCCATTGCATCGGTTTCGGGTCGCACCTGAAATTTAACAATTCACCAAACTGCTGACCACATTCAAGTAAGTGACTTACATGAATCTCTTCAATTTCTGTAATGCTTCGAAGCACTGGCTGAGGGCGATTTTCCTGATCTACGTCATCCTGAAAACAATATTGAGACCGTCACTGTAACAAAAAATATACCGTGTTGGAGTTAGAAAAACTACCTGCTTCAGCTCATCTGAACTATAACTGCAGAAAGACGTGTTAACAGAATCTGATGGCTCTTCGCCGGCCCAATTGTATAGACTACGCTTCCATGTGCGAATCTAAAGGACCACTTAGAATTGCAAATAATGTTATGTTCTGACTATAACAGGCTCAGTACCTGAACATCCCAAGATCTACGACTGAAGTTGATGTGCTTATTTGGGGTTCTGGGATGAACACCTTTTATACGCAGATGTCGAGGGATTTCTTCCAAGTATCGGGCATATATGGGCTTCTCCTTAGCACGTTCGATCTCCTAAAGAGTAAATTGTCAGCCATCAGTCAAGGGAAGGAAAACGGTAAAACTACCTTACCTTAGTTCGTCTGTCAAGCGTAGCCTGATCTCTGCACCATCCCAAAGTAGGATCTTCCCAGAAGTCTTTTGGTGCGAAGTCTCCAGACGTCGTGCTTTTCGATTCTGATGGGAACAGACACCTACAAGCTTCACTTTCAGATCGCAACATTCGAAAAGTAGCAGCTGTGCTCTTTTTCCAGGAATCGGGAGCAAAAGATGTGCAATCAAGCAGATGATGAAACAAAACCGTTTTCCTTGTATCCAAAAGAATATCTACGTGAAAGCTAAATATTCTGATTTGCCAACCTGCTCCGGAAGGGACTTCCTGATGGCGTGCTAGTTTTCAAGTTTTTCCTGGCGGGCCGTCCACTTGACATGGACCCATTTGGTGGAGCTCTCTTGATAGGTGAACATCCTTCGCATTCTTCATTTAAAGTAGCGGTTGAAGCAGCACTCAGATGACGTTTACGAGACTGAATTCATTTGATTAAGTACGACTGAGCCCTAGGTCGTTTCTGGGAGAACATTGGGATACCTCTCGTGCTCGTGAAGACGTTTCCTCTATTCGTGTCTTCTTCTCAACTACAACAACATCTACCTATAATTGAAAAATGATTGAAAAAGAAACATGGCCGCATCCCCACTACACTCCACATTTTACAATTCTGAATGTTATCTGGGATTGGGTGCAGCAAGCCCGACCCAGGACGTGGGTCTTCTCACCCTCACGGACCCATCATTTTTCGATGGTGCCTGTGACGCGATCATGCGAAACAGTCACTGCCGTCGACCCCCTGCGCCTTTGCCGCCAGTGGCTGTTTCGCATGATCGTGTCTTAGAAACAATCAAAAAATGACGGGTCCTGTGACGAAACCGGGGATTTGTTCCCGAGCTAGGGGGTTTGTCCCGAGCTTGTGATTTTGTCCCCGACGCAGGCGAGGATCGGCACAGTATCTCGCCAGCTTTTATGGCTGATTAAAACAGGCCACCTTTCCACGTAAAACCAACAGAACACTAAGAATCTCACTTTCCAACAGAGTTCAAACTTCACTCGCCTTCTCCTTGATACGCTCCGAGCGTCTGCCATTACCGAGTACTTCTTGCGTGAGATCCAAGGAACGGACAAACTTTGGCTTGGAATTTGCCTACAAATATTAACTCAGTTACATTAGTAGTACAGATCAAGTTCACATCTATTGTAGTAATAGCACCGTTGCTAGAAAAGCGTTTTTCTGGATACTTCGAATGAAACTGACCTTTTTCGGTACACTGGCTTTTCGACCGCGACGTGATTCACTTTTTGATAGATTTTCGAGAATGCTTGCATTCAGACTTTCATCGTTCGCAGTGACTTCTGCCCAAGAAGAATTGAGAGGAGAAAAATCGGCATCACTCTGAAACTGATTGGCTCAGCTATTACCCTGGCAATACCATTGATCAAAATCCAAGTGTTCTACTCACAAAAATCGAGGAAAAACTCTTTCCAACTGATTTCGGAGGGGAAGCCCAAGCTTTCTTGCGAGGAGACGTTCTTGTCTTTCTAGGCGAAGGAGCCATCTCTTACCTAAATTACTGCTAATGATACTGCATGTTTCATAGTAAATTTCTAGACCACGAATAAGTAAATTTTGAGATCAGCCGACAGTATACAATAAACCTTACAATCTTGAGTATACAAAACACCTCAAAACCTTGACATATCAGAGCTTATCAAAATGAATCCAGTGTAAAAAAAAGATACCATGAAATATAAAAAGAAGGATAGAAGTGCAGCTATAAGCTAAACTTCTACTTTAGCAAATCCAAACAAAACCAGTTGTTACTGCACAACCAATAGTGACGCGCACCGGATTCTCACAGCTCAAAATTCGCGCGCGAGAGCGCTGACCTCATCGCGTCAGCATCAGGTCATCGGATAATTAGCGTCAAATAATAGGAACCTTGGTGGTGTGAGCGCAAACACTAGTCAATCAGATCAGATTAATAAGACACGGCAAAAGTCGAATGAAAAGCAATTTTGCTATAAAAATTCGGCTAAGTGGACCTGAACTTTCTAAAAGCTACACTTGCGATTCGAAAGACGGGGAGCACTGTGCCGGGATTCATTGGGAAGACTACCAGGACTAAGCCTACTGAGAGGAACGGATTCCGGAGAGAGAAATGCTTACACACTTTGAATTCCTGTTCTCCTCTAAGGCTAAGCCCCAAAAACGAGCGTGTCCGTGAATCTGAAGCATTGTTACGAGCTGCTTCCCCCTCTCCCGCGGCCACATTGCTCCCAGATAAGTCAAAGATGAAAATTGTTGGGACTTCATTCCATCGAAAAGCCATACACTTCCAAATCCCAAAGCAGGGTGAAATTGGTAATTATACAACCAGAATAAACTGCATGGGCAGTGAGAGTCGAAATCTCTCAGGCTTTCTATTTTATGCTTTTTTTCCTGGAGCACCTATTGGATGAAGCTTATGCAATCAAAAGTCAAACTCCACGCATTCCCTCCTAGATCAATCTACTACATGTTCCTGTTTTGACTGAATAAATGCATAATAAACTACTTCGAGAGAGTTGAATTCACGACCGAACATTCAATAAGATGCGCAGAAACAAGATTGCAATCAAAAACGACTTTGGCGCAATGTACGTTAAAGGGGGCCAGTCTTTAGAAAGAGCTTCCACAAATCAAAGTCTCTCTCCTACTCTAAGGCTTACTCTTGAAACTGAGCGCCTCCGTAATCCAAATGCAGTTTACGAGGTGCCCCCCCCCCCCCCGAACCACACATTGCACCAAGATTTCCTCGAACGAATAACCCGCACATCACAGATCTTCTTAGACCTAGATGGCCTTAACGCATTATCCCATGGGAGAAGTTAGTTAAGGAAGCCAAAGAATGCTAATAGTTAGATTTTGCTGTTTGTTCGTAAACATATAGAAGCCAATTCAAATTATTGTTCCCCATCACCACTAAGTAGAGATACATCATGAACCCTTTCTCAGCAAGAAGTCCTTAAACAAAAAACCCCTTAAAATGTTGAAAATAAATGCCTTAAGAGGTAGAAGTGATGTAAAGCTTCAATAACGCCGAAATGCTTCCACAAGGTCGAGACTTCTCGGAATTCGCTTGACGCCATGTTTTCAAAAGCAAGACTTCCCGCGCAAACCTTGTGTTGTTTGGAGCGCGAAAACTGTCGAAGAGCCATTCACGGCTGGATGGAGTTGTGTATTGCTTCGGGTTCATGGTCCAGTCGATCACTAGCTTCCTGCTCAAGCTCTGCTGTCGAGAAGCTTTTCACGTCTACATTCTAAGCAAGAAGACAACAAAATGGAATCTACTGGTAATTATGGTGCTTTTTGAAGTATTGTAGTTATTGCATTAGAATGCAATTGGCATGACTGCACGCGTTCAGCATGGCATTACAGGTATCGATACGGCGTCAGGTAATCAATCAATAGCCGGCAACCTGGAAGATTTTGGTGGAAGAATTGAAGATTCGAGCTTTACAGGTTGGTGTGAATATAGTGGAGAAGAGGGGAAGGGGTGGGAGGGGGGGGGTGGGGGTGGGACGGGGGTAGGTTGTTCCTCGTGTCTTGTACGACCAGTACCTATAGTCGTTACTTTACCATAGTTCG
>KZ345162.1:248740-259667 GCA_002352805.1 Teladorsagia circumcincta
TCTTCAAGTGAATTGGAGTCACCCCAGCGCTTCGTTGCTCTCGTTCTTGTCGAAGCTCGTCTCCAACTGTTCTGGAAGCTCGATGACGAGTTGGAGTCTATCAGGTTTGTGGAAGTGCACCGCGTTCTCAGCATTCAGAGCAACATCCCAGATGTGGTCTCGTGGAACATCTATTCCTCGAGTAGGATAGAGCAGACCGCAAAGTATTACAGTTGTGCCGTATCGCAGCTCGAAAGCGCGCGACAATTGCACTAGGGTCTCACAAAGTGCGCCTAATGTTGGCTATTGTGGGCTGATGGATGAGTTACCCTACTCACATCACATGACATGACCCACAACTTTAACAAGGGGGTCTTTTGAGGCGACCGCGCCTTTTTCAAAGCGGTGTCTTGCATATTGTAGGGACACACGTTGCGGAAACAGAACCGTGTTTCGTTTACGCTAAATTTTGGTGGTACCAAAAAAGAAGTGTAAAGTACTGTTGCTAGTTCGATCCCCGTTGGGACCAAATTTTGCATTTAGGTTTGCGTCTACAGGTTGATGCCGAAAGGCGCTGAATGCCAAAATCAGTTGTCATGTTAGCGATCAGGACCATTTGGAGCCAACAAATAGCCGCCAGCCCGAATGCAAAATTCAGTCCCCAAGGGAGATCGAACCAACAACAGTACCTTACACTTCTTTTTCGGTACCGCCAAAACCGTTTAGCGAAAACGATACATGGTTCTGTGTTCCCAACATGCGGCCCTACAAAATGCAAGAAAGCGTTTTCAATAAGCGCGGGTCGCCCTGAAGCACCCCCCCCCCTTGTAAGACGTAGCGACTGGTTCAAGAAACGCGCGACTAGTGGAGTCATAGAGCAAACGTGTTCAGAAAACTCGTCCGGGCACACCCCTTTCAGAAGTAAGGGAAGGAAGTCTTTGTTGAGAGCTTTGTTGGCGGTCTGCTTTACTTATTCGTTCAATTTCAGTCAATTCGTCCATATTTTCTTATCGGTTGCACCTTTAATCAATTTCATCGGCGGAGGGCCCCGCCAAGAATCCTTCCCGTGTAATTCCAGGTCTTGTAAGAACTTAGAAACTACCAGAAACAGTGGAGAAAAATCTGCACACTCTGAGAGTCATCCTAGATTCATATTAGGGGAGAATTCTTTGGAAGTTACCCTAGACGTAAAAAACAGTTGTAAGGCATTAGGCGTTATTCAGTCTATCTGAAAGTGCGCCATGCCCTTATTTTCATTGAAAATCATGGTGGTATTTGAAGGGAATTTCGCTCAAGGTGACCGTGTGAATGAACAAATCCTCCAGTTAATTAGTTCGGATGAACGACGCAAAACAGCTTGCTGATTTGATTGCTCCGGCTAATTTCACGTCATTTTTGATCGATCGGTACCTTCTACGTTTTCAGGGCTCCTGAGGTACTGCCGAAGTCCACCTGGATTGACATTAGAATCGATCTATCGCCATCAACCGCGGCCATCTATGTTAACGACATCTTGACTGTATCGACAAATTCTCTTGTGGTTAGTTATTGAGCACTTTTTACGAAAAATTGCTTCCGTGGGAACAGGGAACATGTAGTCCAGCAGAGGACACGGAACTAGCTAGCAGGATTTTTATGGAGCTTCCAAAAAGCACGTCACACTGGGAGTTTCCTTCCAGGGCTCGTGTGCAGCAGTACCCGGCTGGGGAAGGGTCAGCGAAATTCTCGATCTCTGGACGCATGCCCTATTCTTGGCCATGAGAATTGCGTCCATATATGGGCGCATCCACGCATTCTTGACCATAAAAGTTGCGTCATCGACCGGCTTAGGGACGCAGAGTTTTGGGGACACTTTCTCTGCTGGGAATGCACACGCCCCAGAGGGGACCTGGATCCGAGTGAATTAGACCTCCTGAGTAGATTCTTTGGAAAATCTCTACAGGCTATTGCTACAGGTTAGCGACAGAAGGCTTACTTGAAGTCTACTTCTGTATGGAAATTTTGCTGGTCGCGGCTAGGTGATTCTCGTTCAGCAAGAATTGATTGCGCAGAGCCCCCAGGAAGAAACCTTTTTTTGGACCCTACCTTTGGGTGAAGACGTTTTTCCTAGTGTGTGAACAACGTTCTTCTCAGGAAGAGCTATCGTTTTGCACCAGGACCACCACCAACTGACATCTTCTCGTGAATCTAGCACAACTTCAGTGGTACTAGCAGACCTCAGTGCAGAAACGGAAGTCAATTTGCTGTCTTCGATAGTCCCTAAGCACAATTTCGCAAAACTCCCCAGCTATTGATAATCGTGCCTCCCACTATTCAAAGATCTCATTTAGATTTCGAATCACTGAAGAGAGACGGAATGAGACTCTTTCGAAAGAATTTTCGAATCTTAGAGGTCACATTCCATTATAAACCTCTCTGAATAGAGGGTGGGAGTCGATTTTAAATAGTAAACAACAAACAAAAAAGTCTTGACGGCAGATGATACGGTAAACTGGCCACCCTTTAAAAAGTTGATTTGGAGTACGTTGCAATGGGGAAAACATCGCAGAAAGCTAGAAACCACTGACGAATCCATTTCTTCCCTCCTGACTCTAGATTCTACGGTAGCTGCCATCAACATAAATGCATTGCTCTGACTGTCTAACGAAATGGCAAGAGTCAGACGGCGAATGACCGTGGCGGGCAATCGGTGGGCAAGCGCAGAAGAGTGGGTAAGCCTTGTCACGTCGCCATTGGCGTCACATTTCTGCAATGACGTCACGTCAGTTTTGCCTAGGGACCTGGCCTTCGTTCATATTGGTCAGATTTCCCCATGTCCAACATGCAATTTATCGTACCACCTGCTTTTAAGGAACTATCAAAAATCCGCTTTGTGGGGGCAACTATGTACTCTGACCTGAAACTTGAAATGAAATTTCAGCTATTAAAACCGGTAAGTGTGATAATTCTGGGTGAGTTTAGAAAGGAAAAGGGGTGCTAAATGGTGAGCCAGCCCAGCAGGAGAATCTGTTTGAACCCCGTAAAGGTCACCATTGCTCCTTTCTTGAATCAAAGAGGAGTTAACGACTTAGGCTGTTTGGCTAGAGGTGCCGTGGCAAAATACATAGCGGACATGATCACAAGGTGTTTGATACAAAATAAAAGGCGATTGTATTCGTATCGCCGTGGGCAGAGCGATTTGGGACGTGGCGATTTCCAAGCTTGCGCCACAACTGGCGCTCCTGACGGCGCGAGAACGGTTCCATTCGGGTTTTTTGCCCTCTCACTATGCTTGCGGTGGCGCATGGGCTTCTTAGGTGCCCACTTTGCCATAACCCCTGCTTTCGAGAGCGACTAGGTTGGGGGGGGGGGAATGCAACCTCAAATACAAGAACGGAATGCAGGTCTCAATCTCAGAAAGCTTTTCATCATAAGAAAAATATAACCTATTACTTGATGCTATTTGTAGTCGTAAGAAAGAATGCAAGTCTGACTCAGAGCTCTTCAGCTAATCTTCCTTCAGCCTTCTCGTTCAAATGTAAACCCCCATTTTAGGAGCAAGATTTTATCGGTCCAACTCTGAACTAGTGATAGGAGTGAGTATTAGGGTGTTTGCGTAGTAAATTGGGGCTTCTACTACTCCTAAGTAGTCAAATATAATTGGCTTAGTTAGTTATCGTAACGTTATGCAGCTCTTACCATCAGTAATTAACGTTCGGTTGAACTTGCCCTTAATGGGGTCCCGCGAGCTCAGAAGCACTTGTTCTTCGAAATTATTGTTTAATAGCTCCAGGAATCGATGTAACCCTTCGGACCCCAGAGGGCCACTGGTTAGGCAGTTTATGAGCTTCAATTGAAATTTTTCAGATATCGGATGATCTACTAGCTATCAAGAACAGCTCAGTCTTTCTTGGCGGAGTTCCAGAAGACAGGCTTCTTCCGGAGGATTTGCAAAGAATCAGAGGGAGTTTTGTGGGAGCTCTCAAGCGATTGAAGATTAACGAAAGGCCGTTTAGCCTTCAAAGAGTGAGTCTATTTTATTATTCTCTGTACTTACTCGAAGGAATATCAACTACAGGAAATGGTCTTAATTTAGAAAGAATTCCTTATAAAAGTGTTATCAAACTGCCGTTACTACGGCATTTGATTGAAAAGGGTCTCTCAAAAGACGTCTCTAATGCTAGCACATGGCATTATTTTCCACCTTCTATTTTCGAGAGTATTTGAATAATTTAAAGGGCGTTCATGGCCTTAGGAGGATGGAACATTCAAAACAGTGCCCATGGCCAACACTAGGACTAAGCCCAAGGGAGGGAGAAAAGCCTGAGAGAACACGAGTTGCTCGCATCCTCCCTCGAAATCACTCCTCTTTTCCAAGGCCTGGTCCTAACCACCAATGGAATGGCTCACTCACTTGTATGTCCCCTTATCCCAAGGCCATAAGCCTCATTGAAAGGCAAGATTCGGGATAAAACTGGAGGATTCCCAATTCATATATGAGTATTGGGTGCTAGTCGAATCGACATGCAAGAAGAGAAAGAAGAATCCCAAAATAGGGCCCCCATCCTCTTGAGCTGCTTACAAGCATGGGCTGTGAGAAGGACGTGCCTGAAGGTGTTCTCAGGGTCGTTGCATTTTCTTATTTCTTCTACTCATATGTGTTTTTTCTTTATTTCCTGTCATACGTTTTTGAGTCTTACTATAATGAGTCACAGCGTTCTCGATCGTAGTCGCATCATAGGCTTTTGTGTTGATTTTCGCAGCTAATTCTAAGCTAATAGCAGCTAGTGCAGCTAGTAGCTAGCTAATTCACTAAATATTATCCTACAACCTTCTGAACAACAGCTAAACGTTACGCTTTCCCACGTGGTTAGTAGAAAATCGAATAAATCGTAGGGGGTCAATGTGGTTGTGGCAGCGCCAATGCACCAATTACGGCTCCTAGCGCCGGAATTTTACCAAATCGCCACAACACTTCTTAACATGGTCTGCCCTTGCGTCCTGCTTCATAGGTGACTGAGAAAACCTGAATTTCGCCAGAAATCGCGAACTTTGCCTTTAAAGTTCATATATCTAGCCATGTTAGGGGTAATACATTTCTCATTGAGATATAGGACTGTAAGTTCAAACTTTGCACGACATTTTGTTATCCTTAAGGAATGGGGGTGAGAGCGTGAGTTGACGAAATGCGCTATCCTACTCCACTATGAAAACTGACAGGCTCGGTGCCAGTTGTCTAAATTTAGACTCCAGCAACACCTTCTCGGCCTCCGGAATGGGACATTTGGCCTTGAACATGTCTGCGAGGATAAAATAGCAACTCTACACTACAATTTAGGTTACAAGAAGTACCTGTACGCTAGGAAGATCAAAAAATGTGGGATTGGTTGTCGCGTTAACTTCTGGAAAGAGGACGTGTCTGTGATTCGCCGGGGTTATTTGTGCCCTTCGAAAAATTCGAGCGGGTATCCGTGGAAGTTTATGGAAATTGAGGCGGTAGTGTTTACAACGAGGGTTTACCGAAATTTTTATCATACAAAAAAACATGTATAAGTGAAGTTGTAGTGTAATTATAACTGCTGATCTTTTGACAGCTCCAAAACGCTCTTCTCTCCCTTCCCAGCATCCCATTTGCCTGGAGTCGAAGTTTGCTACCCAGTACCAAAATCAACATTCGAGAAACAGCGGCGGTGAAGTGATGGAGGGAGGGTCGTGTGGGAGATCGTAGTGAGCGATTCTTTCAGTGGATATTGTGTGGAACTCCACTTGGACTAGATGAGATGTTGGGGGTGGGGGGAATTAGGAAAATCTCTAATAACAGCCGAGTGCGACACGGTCTACCTTGGCATTTATTAGCTCCTATCACTTTGACCGATGTTCGGAAATATTTGGATAAAATCAAAGTTCGTAAAATTGCCTCTTCGTAATAGTGTATAGGACAGGTGAACGATCAGATGCTTTCACGATTTTGAATGAACGTCGAATGCATGGCGCACCGCAAACACCTTGATCAATATTGAGCTCTCTATCCTTTATCGCCTATACCGGTCCCATTCACTGATGTGCTAGGCTCAAGGACGAACATAACTTTTTCGTGATGTGTTATTGCCAAGTAACATAACTCGATGTAACTATACATAGAAAGAACTACTACACTACAGTACCGAAAGCAAATAGAAGAAACCGTTATAAGATAAATAGAATTACTAAATAAGTCATATTATTTTATCTGTGTCGTCCTTAAGTTCCGCGAAGCAGTGTTATTTCAAAACCCTTTCAAAGTTTCGGAAGGGTTGCAGCTCCCATGGGAAGCGGTTATTCACTGATGAATGGATCTGTGCGTATGTCATGGATCCTCATCTCCTAATGAGGTACCCGTGGTCGGTGAATTTAGCTCAAGGCGGATGAGCAAGAATCAGGAGGCCATAATTCAAATCGAGATAGTGACTAATTTTATGAAAACGAAATGTCCAAGAAAAAAAACTGATTTATACACGATTTCAGCAACAGAACTCATCACGTTATAGGGCAAATTATAGAGATCTTTTCACACGTTCGACTCAAACCAGAACACACACGAACAGATGACACCTGAAATGGGCATTTCTGAGTGAAATAACTCTGCAAAATCATGAGAGACCATGAGCATTATTGGGTAGGAACAGACTTACCATTTATGGACGGATAGACCGCAAGTGGGTCAGCCGAGACGATAGTAGGCGTTGGCCCGGGCTCTCGATAACGATTCGGTTCGTTTTTGACTGCCCGGCATTTGCATCTCTATATTACGCCAGATATGTTGGAAGTTCCTTTTCGGTAGAGGATAATCGACGAGACTGTTCAATTCATCACCTCCATCTACAAAAGAAGATGAATCAGCTGATAGGAGAGTTATAGGCTGAGCTCGTCAAGTCCAAAGATCTCAAGACTCACCAATGACAAAAGCTTGGCTGATGGCGACAGCGGCCAGTAGAAGGACGAAGAGCGCTCGCAGTACTCTCATAACAGAGTGGCTCGATGGGCGGGGTCGACGGCATGACGGCCTGTGTCTCCTCCCCACTCCCACAAAAGGGGAATCTAGTCGAATTACAAATGAAAACTGGCGTACGCCCATATGCTCAGTACATCGTTCAGAAAGGTCGAAATCTGAAGTGAGATAGAATATTGTGCTAAATTACTATTGCATTACTAATTAACTAGTGTAAAGGCAGTAAGATTATGACTGAGACGGTCAACGTCAATGACATACCCTTGGCCGTATGAGCCACGTACTCGGCCTTCGAAGAGACCAGCAGAATTCGAACGCAGGCCCCGGCATAAGACCATCGAGGTAATCCCCTTGGTGGGTGAAATATAGCGCTTTGCAGATATCACGGAATGACACCGCTCGAAAGTGCGCGACAAGGACGCTAGGGTCATACCAACCCCCCCCCCGCCCAATTGGCGACTGTTGAAGATAGTCTTTGAAAGCGGCTCAGCAGCCGCTTCTTTGTGCCCTCTCGTACAGCATACTTCCTCGCATTTTCTGACTTCTCAGCTCGCTCTGAATCTCCGTCGGATGTATTGTATCACATCCGACCTTACGGAAAGGCCAGACCCTTAATCAGTGTTCTCAATAGTTGAAAACAAGCAGCAATTAGCGGCAAAATCCTGGTCGTTCATAAGCTAAGAAGGCGAATAATCGCGACTTTTTCTTTGGGTTGCGCCATGGATCCTACTTTGGGAGTTCTACAAGGATTCCTCCTTTCTATAGGTGGTTTTTTAGTTGCAGTTGATTAGCGTAATGATACAGCCTCAGGTCAAAGAGGAATATCATCCTACTTCATCTGCTATTCTGGAGTCGAAAATCGAATTCTTATGGGCGCAATCGCGGTGTGCGAAGCATCCACTTGGAATAAGCCTAGGATCATGTATCCTATAGTCTGTCATTCCCGCCTCAAACTCCTTTTCAACGAAAAGGAAATCTTTTACGCGGTTCTCGATGCATTTCCATCACAATGGTCCCGTATCTTACGATAGTACCAATGTTTGCTTAATTTGAAGGCAGTTTTGGCGTTACGGTTGTGTAGATGAGTTTCAGCATTTAGGTGCATTTATCGGAAGATCGGAAAAGCGCTAAGTCGCCACTCTGTCAAACTTCTAGTCATGCCCTTTTGTGGATAGGATAGAGATGTTCACAAAGACAGGAAATTATCCTTTCTGCGTCAAGAAACTGCGCGAAAGGAACACCACCGCCATGTTGCTCAGTTGCGAGCTGTTACAGCTGTTATTGCTACCAGCGGTCTTCGATATTTGATGTCTGCGTCTTGCTTGTCCGCTGTGCTCTTCCATGTGTTCTCCTTCTTCGGCACCCACTAGCTTTTGATCGTATCTCAAGACTCATAAAACTCCAATAAAGTTCAGAACTTCAGCGTTTTTGTTTGCGTCTTTTGCTTTGTTCTTCTGGTAAACCTCCTTCGCACTTGTAATTTTTCATGGGAAGTAACCACATCTCTCATTCACACAGTGCACCCTTGAGCTGTGGAATAGGAGGAAACATCACTTCAGCTTCGTGTGCTACTTATCATTTCGTAGCTATTTATTATGAGCTCACATGGAAACAAATCCTAAACCGCCTGAGGAAATCCTAGCGTGGGCATTGCACCAGACAACATGATTTATGTCGTTTTCACATAACACCATCAACCAAATACAAGATGTGAAATGGAAAAGAGTGCAGGGATTGAACGCCTTCTATGAGGCTTATCTCAATGTTATCTCAGTAGTCAAAACACGGAAACACTTATGTAGAGTGTTAAAAATCTCCTTTTTATTAATCAGCTGTCTTACTGTCACTAGACTGTGATGTTCGAATATCATCTTAAAAACATTCAAAATGACAACAATATCGTGGTGGAGGCAGGTGGTTGTTTAAATATGGACATGAACATGGTTTTGTGGTTTCGGATGTGTTTGTGTTCATGGCTTATCCCGAAAAGGTTGACCGACGACCAACGAGGTTTCAGATTTTTACTCATTTTGTAGGGAAGACAGTAAAGAGAATCATTGGCGCTATCGCAAAGTACGGAGGAATCCTCTGAGACCAAGCCTGTTGTACCGTACCCGAGGATTCCCGTCATGCGGCGAGAGGGCAGGGACCCAGACGGTTGAGTGGACGAGCCATAGCGCGTGTTTTGGGATGTGGCACGTAGCAGTACATTCTACTTGACGTGGCCCCAGTGCGCGTTGCGACCCATCCGCTGATCCGTCTGCATCTCTGCAATGTCGGCGCGCGACGGGCCTCCTGCCCAGTACCCCTAAGCTTATGAGGCTGCAGGAACCCTGGCGCAAAGTAAAACGGCCTATGCGCCTCGCAGTTTCTCCTCTCGTGACTCAGGATTAGTCCCATCCCTGACAGTGAAGGGGACCCATTCCTAACAAAAAAGGGATGTCATGCGAGGTTTTAAAAGCTTTGTCACCACAATGTCCCCGTATCTTGCGATAGCGTCTGATTCGTCAATTGAAAATGGAATTAATAAAATGATTCCAGTAAACTAATTAATTTTACATCCAAGCTGAAATTATTTAGGTAGTTTCAATATTGCTTCTATTATTGGTAATTATTCCAGTATTTTTCTCAAGTTGAATTACCAGAAGAGTAGTTCAGTCTACCCAACTTTATTCCTCCATCCTCATTCAAAATGGAATTTACGCAAATCTTATATACACGGCATCGGACCTGTGCAATTCACAGACCTAAGCGCAGCCATGTCATCCAAGATTACGCTCCTGTTAAGCTTGGCGGTGTCAGAAATTCGGAAACACAGGTTCAAACATCTAGAAACACCCCAAAGCAGTTTAGCTTCGATATTGATCATTATCCTTGATGGAAGCCGATTGCGCGGCGTAGTTTAAAGGGATCAGTCAACGGAAGCTCCATATTTTAATCTGTTGATATCTAACATCAGATGACGGTGATGATTCTACATATTCTGCTTAAGCAATCCGGACCCTATCAGCGCTTTGTGCGCAATTACCGGCAAGGCGGAAAAGGAGCTTAAGTGCCTTCAAAAATGCAATCTATTTCTCCTCCGTTGGGGACAGAAACAAGGTCCCAGAAATCATTGAGTGCGACGATAGTCCGCGCCTACTTAGTTGCTGAAGCGCATCTGTCCTTGGTCCCACACGATCTTCTGATACAGCATTCTTCAGAGGTTGTGAGCTAAAAAATGTAGTCATAGCGATTCCTTGGATTTTTGATGCCAGAGAGTTTACTCACTGACTCAGAAAACCAGAAGCGCGTCGAGTGCAGACCGCACTCGACAAGTGACGACAGCTTCCACAAAATGTAAATAATTTTTTTGTGAAATGATTAGCCTGTTGCAGTTGTATTCTATCGGACAACTCTCATTTACCACATACAATTATCACTATGATTCACTAATCACCAGATTCACTTGGAGGCCGTCGTCACTTGTGGGGTGTGGTCTGCGCTCGATGCGCTTCTGGTTCCCTGAAAGGAATACTTACTCTTGCTTTTCCTTTCTTACATCTTATTAACGAACTATTTCTACCTTGCTTTGTTTGATGTTAATACTAGGGTATGAAAGCGTTCAGCATTGGCCAATATTTTTTAGGTTGCGCCATGCACTCGGCTTCTATTCAGATCATATGAGTTTGAACACATGTTTGTTCTATGGAAAACAAACTTAGGTGCTTTTGTCCTCCCACATACTTATTTGGTGCCCGCTATACTGTAGCGAACCTTCTATAGTGGCCTGAGCGGGGCGATCTGAGCCTAGTTACCAAACCTCCTTCTCAGTATCAAAAATACTAATTTTGTAGTAGAGATGGCCTAAAACATAATTACCGGAGCCTCACCGAACCAATTTCCCGAAAACCATAGAGCGTTCGGCATTCATCAATCCCGTTTATTCAAGATCGTAGCGGCTACTTGAATGCGATCTGGCCTATATTATACAACGACTTG
>KZ345163.1:16343-31275 GCA_002352805.1 Teladorsagia circumcincta
GATTACTTAACGTACTAAGCTGTTCTGGTAACCATTTGATAGAGCGAATCTTCTAGTTTACGATGACGTATTAAGTTTTCCGACAGGACGAATTTGAACGGAGGTATAGCATTGAAAAGTTCAAAAACTCGCACCCATCACCAATTTTCCTCGTTAATCGACCTAAATTGAGCATTTCGCATCGATTCCTAGAATTTTTACACTGATTAGAAAGAGCACGTCGCAGAACCTCTAAATCTTCTTTCAGATCAGAAATTCGTTCACTTTGGAGAAAGTTATAGTCATTTGAATATATGTTATAATTCGGATAAGTAGATAAGCTGCTCCATGGCCACCGATCAGAATCAAACTATTCGCAGGGCATTTGTAGCTTCATCATGTCTATTTCAAAGTTTTTTCTCGTTTCTCAGTAGGATTGGTTGTAAATGGTCGTAATTTATGTAACATAATTTATGTAGTTTATGTAATAATTAATTTAATTTATGTAATATGTAATTTCGTCGACTTCTTCAAATTCTTTTAATTGGGGAAGACTTCATAGTGGAGGGTAGGGCTGAATAGTTTTTTTTACGGAAGAAGGGTTGAACAACTACTTCATACTCGACTTCTTGATAGAGCATTTCCCGAACTTCGGCCGCTGGCGGGGGGGGGGTCGTATTCAGAAATTTTCCTCGACTCCTTGCTTGACCCTGGTTACGATAGTATCCCTTGCTTCCACTCCCATTTGCTGTTCATACGCAGCTCAGCCTTTACTGGATGCGCTCTTACGCAACAGTTTGGCCCGGGGTTCGCCTTTGAGAGTCGCACATGTGATTCTCGCTGGTGGATAAACAGGAAGGATTTGCAGGTCTGTTCCAAGGCGTCGGTAGGCCATGATAAAAATGAATGGAGACTAGTGAATGAGTAGAGGTCAAGCATATGATAAGCGGAGCTGCAAAGGTTGCGGAACTAAAATCAAAAACCCATGTGAAGGATCCAACACAGTCTTGAGGGAGAGGGGGGGGGGAAGGTGATTAGAGGACTAAGAGGAGGAAAGGTCAAATGCACATGGTAGATGGAGCGTGCACGAGTCCCTGGCATGGTTCCGGAGCCTATATTGTGGATGTCTCACTTTAGTAAGCAAGATTGATACTTCCTCATTTTCAACAGTTTCCTCGAAGATTGATCACAACGTTTCATGGTCCAGTGGCATCGCCTTCTCCACACCATCGAATCCAGTGATCAAATCCGTACACGAGCATGAGCTTCGAAAGCGGACCCAAACGTTTGAGCTTTGCAGTTCCCATGTTCCTCCTAACAAACTCACCACATTTGACTGCGCACCTCGGTTGCTCTCGATGTTTCAGGGATGGTTTAGAGCCCAGTGAAGTTAGAGAAGTGAATGAAGTGCAAAAGTGGGGCGGTAATGTCGGGAGGAACAGAATCTCCCGGTTAAAAAGTTCCAAAGTGAGCAGTTTGAGCACTTAGCCAAAGCGAATGAACAGTCAAAATGCTCCTGTTTTGGCTAACCTTAGCTCTATTTGAGTCCTGTAATCAGTTGCATTCGAAATACTTACCTTGTTGCTAGATTCGCGTTTGGTTCAGAATATCGCGTCCGACGACCTGTTCTCTCTGAAGTGAGCCGAGTTGGACTCGGTGATGAGCTCTCACGTCGATCGCTTCGTGATGAGCGTCGTTCCGATGGCACAGCTCTGGAGGTTGACGGCATCTCGCTCAAGGCTATTGGCGTCTGCATTGAAGTTTGACTCGTTAACGGCTGCGTGGATGCCCCAGGGGCGGCGCGATTCTGGAACGATTTCGGTCATGATTTGACCGAACAGTCAACCACTAGGTTGATCCATAAGTCATTGGCCATTTCCATGTGTATGTTGTGAAATCTCCAGGGATAACGTTTGAACATCCATTGTAAAACGTTTTCATATGAAGCTTATATTAGTCAATTATCTCTTGAGAGCTTTTCGACCGTGATATTTCGCAGCGATTATGGTCAAGAAAACCGGCTTTGACTGAAGCATGTTTGGTCACTCTTGATTCTAAAGCCCAGAAAACACGTCAGTGGAAGCGGAGCGTCAAAAGTTGTACGTCTTGCGGTGGACTTCTAGAGTGTTTTTCACGACATGGCAAACATTTGGTTGCCGATACCCAGAAACTCGAAAAAAAAAGCCAAAAGTCGGTCGGCTTGCTACACTGAGTGATTTAGATTTACTGTCTGCATCTCGCATGACCCGACTACTTGTTGGTGGTGGCAAGGAACAGGTTCCTCTAGTAAACCGCATCCGCGAACGCTACTGGCTCAGACACGTGGAACCAAGGATTCCGGCGTCCATTCCAGTACTGCAACTTGAGAGGCAGCTTTAGGATTTGGTGAAGCTACAAGCGATTTGCTTACCGACAGCTCCTACCACCGGACTGCAGTGCTGTTGCAGAACGATATGGAGGGCAAGCAGATGAGTTCTCCGGCACTATGCTTGAAAAACATTACAAGGTTCGCTTTATCCAGGTATCGGCCGTCAAGGAATTTTGATGAAGGTCCAGCGAAAGTTTCAAAGCCCCTTATAAGACGAATGCTTCGTTTGCTGTTGATTCAATAAAAAAGAGAGAGCGTTATGATCCTTACTACTCAACGGACTTCTTCCAGTCTTTTGCGACGCAAGCTCGGGGTTTCCTAGGCAAAAGGCATTCGCAAGAAACCTGCTGAAAGGCGGTGTGTTTTCGATTCTGGTGGGGCGTATGATTATGAATTGCTGGCTGTGCCGTGGAAGAAAAGAGAATTTGAAAAAAAAATCGACAAATGGTCAAAGACCTATGGGACAACCTAATAGATTGCAGTGCAAACCTTTCGCGACGTATCTGATCGGCGTCGTTGCTGTGAAGGTCGAGATGGGCTTTGCCCTCTTGATTCATCGACTGACCCTGATTGAGTTATAGGCTTTCCTGTAGCCCACTCAAGAGATCTGTAAATCACTTTTATTTCTGACATCATTAAAACTCCTATTATCCATCGTTGCGGCTCTGATGCTTACCGTGGAGTTGTCGTTGTTTCGTCCACTTGGGCCAAACTCGGATTCTGGGTACTCCACTGGACGTGGGCGACTTTCTTAGGCTGCTTCTGTAGCGTCACAGTGCTCTCAGCGCCGTCTTCGGGTTTCTAGAGAAAGTAACAATATAGTCTGCAAGCATGGGTCTGCAAATACTTGACTGAAGAATTGAACTGTTCCAGATGGGAAAAAATGCATCATTTAAGTTAGGAACAAAAACAAGGTCGAAGTATCGAAATAAATACATAAAAAGAAGGAAGCAAAGTAAAAAAGAAAGCAAAGAAGATAAATAAGAGCGTGATTCGTACTCTTATGCCAGATGCATCAAGTGCAAAATGCAAACTCAAAACGCCGGTTTCTTTCATTGAATTTCTACCTTTGAGTTCGCGACCCCCAACCCATTTTTCGAACACTATTCAACAACGAATACGACCAACTAATATTATGTATTAGGTTTCCCGATAAGTAACGTCGTATCTATTGAGATGGAAATTACTCCTCTAAAGTCCCCTGTTTTGCTCAATGTTATATATCAATTGGAAGAGAAGAACTTCACGAAATATTTACTTCCTTTCCAAATTCGTTGTGAACTTATTGAATTTCAAGCTTTCGGAGTGGGTGGTCCAGCAGGCAAAATCACTCCTGGCAAGTAGCTCTTACACTGTTTTCACTTGGGAAATCGAAGTACCATATTCTTCGTCATGATATCTTCTGAACATCCCGCTATTATGTAATTAAGAAGCCTTATTGTGCTTCTTTTAAAACCGATGTTTATGGTCGACTGCTATGAACAAGCGTTTCTTCGAACAAATAGTTTCCCCTTGAAACAACTTCCCTTATATTGTGTCCCACAACATTCGTGAGCTTTTTTTCTGCTCTATTCATTTATTGTCTCGGTTTTACTTTCGTTGTGGATTGTCTAGTTTGAGACTTGCCTCATAAGATGTTCAGTGACCACGGTAATCACCACATCACTCCAAAAATTTCTACCAAAAAGAAGATGAATTCAGCCAAACATGTCTTGGATACCCAGTCACGACTTCTTCTGATGACCATCAGTTTAACTATCGGAGATTGAAATTTTTGGACTACATTGGGCGAGATAGGAGCCAGCCATTGCGTTTTGGCAGAAAAACCAAATTTGAAAAAAAAGCGGCATGACTTTTTCGAGAGCCTAATAGCGGAATGTTTGATAAAGGTCGTGACTATATTGCACATCCCTGCTCGATTTCCCTGAGGATAAAATAAGTTAGAGCTAGTTGCCGGTTTGAATAACTTTCGCCGGCTGGACCTCTCACTTCGCAAAGCTGAAAATCCAACATTTGCATTGAGTGTAAGAAAAAGAAGTTTTTGTAAGCAGATACTTCCTTTTCGAATGATTATGCAAGAACGTGAACCTCAAAAGTGAAATTTCCACCTAAAGAAACACGACAACCCTATATAATACACCTTAACATATAGCTATTTGCATGTTACAAAACATAAGAAATACTACATGCAGTGGAGGCTCTCTGTATTGAAATTTAGAGATTTACCTTCTGAACTGTGGCATCCAATGTCGGGGCACTATAAACGCCCTTCTCCTTCGCTAGGCGGACTCGCTCGCTGCAACGGTCGAATGCGCTCCCTCGCCGCCGACGTTCTTCCTCGATTCCCTTTAATTGCAGCTACTACGATAGGTTTTCTCGCGAATTACTATTTAATCAGTTTTGACGGTGCACAGGTGATATATGTAGTGCACCTCTTTCTCTCACCATTCCCAGCGTCAGTTTTGCCCTCACTTCTATTGCAAGATAGTGTGAAGAGTGACGCTCTCTATTACAAGTAGTAGATGCTTATCAGTCCGCCAACAAAAAAGAGATCAGAAATTGCCAAAATTGAAGAGTGAATCTTTTTGCTTTCTCCTATCAATTTCCAGCCCAGGTCATAGATTGTGAATTTGAGGTAGTCAAATGATTTTTCTGAAAGCTGCAGGTCAAGGGATGGCTCCATTCCTAGAGGACTCCAAAGCTTCAAGAATCGCAAGAGGCGCTGTACCCTTCACTGATACCTCCGACGACGCATTACAGTGAATAGAGTTTAAACAATTAAAGAAGGGTGGTGAGGCATTTGGGCAGAGCCAGACTTCGCCGCGGCGCGCGGTATGCTCGCATCCTTCAGAGCAAAGAGAGGAATCCTTGAGCCAGGAGGATAATGGCATCACAGAAGGAACAGGGACAAGCGTGCGTTGCGCAATTTCAACGAGGAGTCGTATTTGAGTTTTTTGAAGAGTCGTATTTTGTTTTGTTGTTCTGTGTTTTGTACGATTAAAAGGTGGAAGGAAAAAGTGGGTCGTGGCGGTAACAGGAGAGGGTCATGTCTGCGGCTTTTGGTGACGATATTTTGACGATTTTGCCTTTTCCTCCCCTCCCGCTCGATGGTCGTTTTCGAAGGAAAAAAATGAGGGGGTTGGGCCGTGATCAGAATCAAATACCATAGACAGTCCTTGGTGAGGATGGTTTGCGGCGGAAGCAGGGGGAATAATAGTCGTGGAATTCCTCGACCATGGCTCTCTGCTTTGGAGAGTAGTGTCGAGGGTTAATGCACGTGTGGAGTGCATAGACGTCTCACAGGTGGCGAGAGTGATGTCCGCACGAGAGAGCGTGAAAGAACGGGCGAAAATCCTCGACTAGCCTTTGCCGCTTCGAGGAGCGATTTTCACTCTGAGGGAAGGAGTCATATTGGGTGGGAAATCTCCTAAAGCTGATGGTGGTGGTAGTTAGAGTCGTATGAAGACCCCCTATAGAGGGAGGGCCGTAAAATATTTGTAATCTGCGCAACGCACTGTTGACCCTATGTGTCAAAAGCCGGTATGGGCGGCGGCGGCTCCCCCTACTATTTTAGCACCTTAAAAAGCTTTGATTTTGTTTGAAAACGTTTGTCACAGGGCTTTTTGTGTTGCGAATCTGTGTGGCTACCATACCCTGTATCTTTATCTGTAGGAAGACTTACAGATATGTACATACTGCATCGTATGACCGATGAGAACAAGTAAGTCTGGAAAGCAGCCAGCGCAAGCAGTAACGTCGCCAGCCACATTCTTTCAATGAATTGAATGGACTGAAAATGGAAGGCATCGTCAGAGTGATGTAGCCGAAAGCAAAAATATTAGGTTCGCATAATTCCTGCAACAAATGGCTGAACTACATTTTATTATTTATTTTTTCTTTATTTAATTCATTCGTCATTATCTGCAACATATTGATAACACATTGGAGGCTCTTCTTTCGGAGCTCCATTGACTTCGTGAAGATTCCGAGATTGTACGTATGTTGACTTTGACATCATGGTGGTTAGAATGGGGCATTTTCGCAGAAAGTGATCTCGAGGAAGTCAGCATTCATTCGCACGAGGTCAGAGCCATACGCGCATAAGTGAGAACTCTTTGTCCGAAGGCATTAAAAATCTCCATGATTTTCTCAGCAATCGGTAGATCAACAGTGTGATGAATAGTTTTGTTTTCCTTTCATATCAAAAGCGATGGAACCGCGCTATGCAGCGTTGACTTTCGCCTCGACACGACATCTGCACGTTTGGGTCTCCAGCGCTCAACTCCCCTAGTATTTCACCAATAATCTGGGAAGGTGCAATTAGGGCTAAATTGACTCCAGCAATCAGAATTTCCAAAGTGTTTTATCTTGACCACCGCTGCTTGTTATCTGTCAACACCCTCTCCACATCACTTACAAATATTATAGATGCCCAATCACGAGATGGTTTGTGGATCATCTTCAAAAAAAAACCTCAACGCTGAGCTCAGTGAAGCGCTCGTGCACCGCAGATTGAGGGAGCGTGCCCTCTGCCCATCTTCTGGTTGATCCTTTGACTTGCGGGACTTCCCATACGCAAACGGTACTCGTGAAAATTGAGGGCGCGAAAAGCTTGTCGCGAAATCAGCGTCACAGTCATAACAGGTGCCTTTCCCTTCTCTTTTGGACAATTTGACAAAATGAGTGGTGAGTGTGAGTTGCGTAACCCTGCGTGACAATAATCAGTGAATTTCAAGTTTGAATTTGTATTCATGGAATCATTAATGTTTGCTCGGCTGACTGTGAAATGTTGTGAGGAACGTGTGAGCATTTGGCGAATGACAGTGAATAAGTTCAATAACGCTGATACCTACAGAGCATAATTGTCGGGCTGCAAAGTATCAAGCAAAAAGTTTCTGGTATCACGGAAAGAGAGAATAGCAAAGAAGAAATGGAGTTCCTGTTCAGACAATAAGAATTTAATTTCAAAACATCGTCATGATCTTCGCAAAGCGATTTCTGCCAGCCATCGCAATATGCTATCCGATGTGGAAAAGTTTTTAAGGTATTATGGAAGTCCTGCGAAATCAAAACTTTCAACAATTGGTGTGACACATTTTATGCTAGAATGACTTACCTTGAAAGGCCTCGACTGTTTGTAGAGATCTCCGTAGAAATACGAGACAGCATAGAAGCAGAAATAGCCGACGGAAAATAATAATAAAATGGCTTGAATTAGTATATGAGGAAGCAGAAGACATGACGTGTCAGTGAGAATTCCATAGAAGAGAAGGCATATCTGAAATAAACATTATAAAACAACGGCAGAAGGTATGTAGCCATCAGAACCGTTACAGGTCAACCAATTCTCATTGTCAGATCGTTAATGGGAGTCCTCATATATTTGGGAAATATTCACAGCAGTACCGATGGCAGGTGACATAAGGACTAACCACAAGCAGCTCAAGAGAATGGAGAAACTTTAGGGAAAACATAAATCACTAACGTCCTATCCCAGAATCCTTCCACCTCCCTGAGGCTTCGTTCCAATCACAGGAATGGTCTCACTTACTTGAATGTCCTCCCTCTACCCTCCCCAACGACATGTGCGCTTAATTGGTTGCTGAGTTGGATGCGTATGCAGTCTAGTGCGCGACGTAACTCAAAATGCACTGAACGGTACCAATCATCACCCTTTCACCTTTTATGGCACTGCAGAAGGGACGAAAAGCTTGCATTAAATGATATCCAGTGATACCCACAACACCTCCGACAGGGAAGATGCGTGCGCCAAGAATGCACTGGTGTGTACGGCCAAATGCCTGCAGTGAGCGGGAAACTAGGCCTGCCCCCCTAACTCCTAAGGGAATAAGCGTGCTGGGTAGCTTTTAAACCCAAATCCCACGCTTTGTGGCGCCTTGTGGACCGCACCGGTGCAATCTTCTCTCCACTGGTCTGACGGCACGAACTCTTTTTCTTGTATATAAAGGCGCTCCAGGTCGACAGATTGTTGAGCCTGACTGGTTTCATTTGCGCCGCATTCCACTTTGTTCCGTTTAGGGCCCAGGCGCTTTGGATTGCATCTATTCATGACTTTATCATGAAAGGGTAGCATGTGTCCGATCAGCGCTTCCATCATGCGGTGCACGTCTCTCTGTTGCGACACTCATTGACATGATATCCATTGTTTTGTTGATGGCTTCGTGTAATCTAAGTGAGGAGACAGAGAACTGCACAGATGAATTCCATTTCAATTCATCATGTGCCCAAAGGTCGCGAAAAATCGTAGATAAGCTCTCTATCTTCGAAAAACTGATTGTAAGGGTCAGCTATGCTCAGCGAAAAATCTTCTATTCATTTGGTCATCATTTAAATCCACGTCCTCTATAACAATAAGATAATAAGAAAAGTAATTTAATGAACATAACTCACACTGAGCAACATCAAACAAATTATGGCGATTACTATGTAGTCGAGTATGAGAGTTACGTCGAAATGACTGAAGTGAAATATGAGGCAATCTTGGAGGACCCTGCAAGTGATCATGAAAAATATCTGTGTCAAAAGCGACCAGCATTATGTTGAAAGGTTGCACAAAATGGAAGTAATCATTTGATACATCGCGCACTGTCCGTGGTGGGAGTATCTCCGTATCTTTCTTATGTTCTCTGAAACGAATCTTCACCAATCTATCTACAACTTTATTAGTGATGACCCGAATCTTTTTCGGCTCTGACAATGAGTGCAGTCAGTTCAGGGTCAGTGGAAAATGAAAGTGAATCGAATAAAACTATGCTCTTCTGGACGAAATCGTGCACCACATGATGGCGCACACGGTAGGCAATGTGTTAACGCGATTCCTCCCAGATAAGTAACACTAGGCTACATAAAATGGGAATTTTTGAATTATTAAGATGGGTCAGTTGCGATAACCGACGACTTGTTCCCCATATTTCACGACTTTGAGAACGTAAAGTAGCACTTGACGTAGTCTTCCCATTAATCATTGCCATAGTGCACAAACGGCCACTCTCATCGTCAGATACTCTGTTGTGTTTTCGCGATTGAGTGGTATGCTACTCTAGGAGTGTGGACGTGTGTTACACGATGTTGAAATCGTGGCTCTTGGAAGATTTTTCACCCGCTGGTTTAAGCTGCAAGAGAAGACATGTGTCAGGCAAAGAAGATTATTTTTAGAGAAGCTTTAAGATGCATTCATCCCTCTAATGGAGAGCGGAGACGTCATAATTAGTAATCAACTAGGAAATAATTGGCAGGCAGCAAATGCGCCTACACCAGTTTCCTGGCAAGATCCCAATCCGCATCAAACACGCCACATTTCATATGAATTGCGAGCCAGTACCGGAACCACCACTGCAGCAGGACCGTAATCGTGACCAAATGTAATCAAAACCTCCGTATTCTCCAGAAAGTGGGACAATTCCATTTGGGATGAAAATTTCTGCATGGTGTCCACCTTGAAAGTCCCGAACATGCAACTGCGATTGAACAACGGGGAAGCTTCGTGTTCTCATTGTGATTGATTGCAGCAGTGAAGAACAAGCGAGTAGATTGATTACGGTCGATGCCACCTTGTCAGTAAACAATATCTTCCTCACAGCACACGGTGACACTGCGGTGCCTGACGATAACACTTGTTGAGAGAAAGCCCGGTTGTGCTTCAATCAACGAGGCTGTGCCCGAGGGTGCTACAACACTGATCCGTACGAATTGGACATCTCTGCTTTTTTTTTGCTCAGCCTCTACGCATGTTGTAGGCAGGGTAAACCGTGCGTCCGCACTATTCAAACGGCGATTCGGGTGATTCAAAATGGGCAGCGTTAGTGTGTCGACTAGAATCAGAATCAAATACTATAGAAACGGTTTCGGAGGGAGGGGGCATGGAAACACCCCTAAAAGAGGGTTCGCAAATCTCTTGAGAAAGTACGAGAGTCAAGGTTGACCTGGTTATGAGTAAATACAGATTTTGAGACTCCGAGTCGAACATGGGTACAAAGGCCTGTATTTGTTCGAAGCAACAATCCCAGACGGAAAATCTTTTCAATTGGTGGGATAGAGTACCCACGGGTATTACAGATGTGACGTTGTCCGGCTCGAATGCACGACAATGGCAGCAGGGCCTTACAAAGTGGCCTTATTGTCTATGGACTCATGGATCATCTATGAATGGTGGACTTACGGACGAGATAACTCGCGCGCAATAAAATCTGTATTACGCGTAGCGGCTAATTCAAGTACGCGCGGGTAAATGGAGCAGTGGAGCAAGCAACTTTAGAAAACTCGTCTGGCCCCGCCCTTCCTCATTTCAAGACTTTAGAAAGTGAATACCTGTTGATGGCTTCATCAGCGAGTTACTTTGGTGCTTGTTTCATTTCCAGTCAATTCGGTATCCACTGTCATTATTGACCACTGCTATTCCACCTATTTGATCTGGGTCGTTGATTTATGAGGTTCCGCCCATCGCAGCAAGAAATGATCATGGCTGATCGTTCATATTTGGTAAAAAGAATGTTAGCGACCGATGATAATAAGATAAGAAGCCTTGGTAACCCCCCCCCCAACATAGGAAGGGAGCTTTCAAAGAATGCAAAACGATGGTGATAAGCGAGCAGGCGTATATAAGCACAAACTCACTCCGCCTTGTATTCATGTATCTTCAGAAATCATCTGCGAAATGAGCGCTTTCTCAAGGGTTTATAGCGCTCTCATTATTGGTCTTTGCAAGTGAGAACCATTGTTCATCTATTTTCTATGGAGGGTGATCGGAGCTCACCTATCTATTAGGTTGTCTCATAAATAGTGTCGGTTTTCTTCAAACAAAAAATTTTGAGCTTAAATCCTATGCTTTCATGACATATTATATACCATTCGAGAGGGAATTGTCTGCTCTACAAAATGGTTTGTTTGTTCTCTACAATCATTGCGAAGTTTTCGAATTTCAAGCCTGCGAAATGGGAGGTCCGGTCGACGAAAACTAGCCAAACCGACAGCGAGCTCCAACACTATTTTCCCCTAGGAGAAATCAATCAATGATGTACCCTTCACTTGCTCATGACCTCTTCTGAACATTTCAGTGTTGGGTTGTGGGAAAAGCCTTTCCCCATTTCTTTACGAATTTGATTTTTTATAAGCCATAGTCTTCTTCAAGCTGAAATTTTTCCCCTAAGTTACCATTGTTTCATGTAGAGTGATATAGCGTTCATGAGCAAATCTACTGCTCAACTTGCCCATATGTTTTGTTTTTAAACTCGCAGTGAATCGGGTCAAATTTTAGGCTCGCGTGATAGGGTGTCCAGTACACGAAAATGACCACACTACTTTGCAAAAAATTTCCCTTGAGAAAGACAGAAAATCAATCAGACATACATTTTTAACTTAGGTGTGGCTTGCTCTCAACATTCCACTAGTTTTTCAATGTCTCGGCTTTAAAAAATTTCTGGCCTAAATTTCAAGGGCGGGTGCTTGACCATCGAGTTCTGGCGGAAAAGCCAAATCTGCGAAAGTAGCGACGCGACTTGCTGGCAAACCTAATGGCGGAATGTTCATAAGAGGTCATGAGTAAGTAAAGGGTACATCATTGATTGATTTCTCCTTAGGGAAGATAGTGTTAAAGCTCGCTGTCGGTTTGGCTGATTTTCGTCGACTGGGCCTCCCATTTTGCAGGCTTGAAATTCAAAAACTGCGCAGTGATTCTAGAAACTGTACATGCCATTTTGAAGAGCAGACAATTCTCTTTCGAATGGTGTATAAGTTGTCTTTAGAGCCTGGGATTTTGGCTCAAAATTTTTTGTTTGAAGAAAAACGACACTATTTATGAGACAACCTAATACTTGAACGGTATGCTGTTCAAAGGGGTCGGGCCTACTATGGAGCGAGCGATTCTGAGAGAGCTTCTAGAACTAATATATAGATAAATTAATAACTCTTCAGAACAAGGGGATATGTTATCCGGAGCATCCTATTCAGATTTCCCCTAGAGTATGGGAATTCCAAGATCACTGGTTGCACGTAGGTCTTGCTCTCGCACTAACTCGCACGGCCGAGAAGGGAAACAAAAGCACATGCTTCTTCGATCTTTGATGTTGACTACCCTTGGCTAATATTTTTCCACTGAAGAAATATGATCCGTATCTCGATTTTTTCCAGGAAGCTAGCCTTGTTTTGTCGGGGAAGTATTTCAGTATCGTGAGTAAAAGATCCGTAGTAACAGCTGTTCTTTCATTGTGTGACCATATCCCTCAAGAACTACTTTAGCACTCAAGATCGTAAAACCTTAGAATCGAGTTTGCAAGGAAAATGAGTAGAGTCAGCTCCAATTCAGCGATTGTCTTTTCTGCTCGAGCAGCAAGCAATTAAACTGAAAATCCAATTACTCACTGATTAGAACAATTATGTGAGCCACTATTCTTCCATACGATTTGTTGGATGGCGCTGATCAGAACGGTCACACATACGATGGCTTCCGCCGCACCAAGAATCGCAGTACCTTTAATACTTTCGGAGTAATTACTTTATATATTCAAATACTATAAATCCAAAATATTCCTGCATATTACTTCATAGATTTCGTTGGTTTAGATTTTCAGTCTTGGATCACAAGAAAGTTTTGTTCTCATCTGTGGTTCCTTCATGATGGTGGATGCGGTAGAAGATCAGTTCGTCATAGCGGTTTCCTAAGCTGACGAGATCTTATTACCTCAACAAGTCATAATTGCTTCCGGCTTTCCACATACTTTAGAAAATTTTGGAACAAATGTGATTACAGAAAAGTTGATTTATGCTATAGAGAGAGGGGTTCACATGTTGAAGTTGACGATAATTTGTCACACGGTAACCCCATGCAAATGCACACCGTGCGTTACGCGCTGTTTGGCAGGCGCTGGTTTGCTTGATTCATTCACATTTTTTCATATTTCATGATCTGTATAAAATTTTGTTTATATGAAGAAAGCGTGCATATCTTGTATCATAAATAGATAAATCACCGTTTTTATAGCTACCTGAGTAGAAAAACGAACAGATGTGGAGACACGCAAAAAATGGAAGTAAGCAATGAATCATTGCGGGATTCCTTTGAGATCAACTTTCCCATGCAGTTCACAGCGTAGCTTGGTCAGAATGCGTGACTTTTGAGGAATATGCTTTTGGAATGCCCTTCCTTAAATCGCTGAAATTACCTTAACACCACCTCGTTTAGCCTCCCTATTGGTTTCAATGATAGTGAGGCAGTTTTTCTCCAAACTTGATAAAGTTCGGCAGTGGACAGGTAAACCTTCTCTTGTTTTTGTGCTTAGAAGAATTGCACTCATCATTACTTCTACATACGGCTACCAAGAAACTCTTCTAGGCGTAGAGTGCTCTTTCAAAACGGTTTTTTGGATGTTTTAGGGGCACATGCTCAAGCATAAAACAGATGATACTGCGGCCTGGGTTGCAGAAAGAGGGCAAAAAATTCATCTTACATGCAAAAATTCTACATTCTAAAGATACTCGACGGCAGTTGTAGCGCGAGCAGTTGCATGTTGGAGGAAATTTGTACAGTCAATGTGTTCAGACATATAAATTAGTGGTCAAAAGAAATCGCCGAAACGGTTCGCGTACATTGTTTAAGACCCAAAATAAGTTGTAGAATTTTCTTCCGAATATCTTGAATGCTTAAGTCTCGAAGATTCAAAACAACAAAGGACATAACACATCAGACTCGAATGCAATTGTTCAGGTGAGAACAAAATTATTCACTCAACACGGTTTCGGCAAACACTTTTGACCGCTACTGTATGGGCGCAAGAAGGAAACAGAGAAATGCGAAAATTCGGAGCAAGAATCAAAGGCAATGGTTTCCTTATACTTTTTTGGCGTTTCCAGAGTCGCTCAAAAGATGATTCTCCGTTTCATCCCCCACGCGCGTGTTCCGATAATATGCAAAGAAACGTTGTAAGGAAACGCTCCACGTCCTGTAACACTTCAGTGGATAGCGCGATGAGGGAGCAATTCTCCTCGTCTACCGCTCAGTTCAATTGAGCGCTTTCGTTTGGGTTTTTTTTCAGAGGAGACGGGAGTAGCATGAGGCGTGGAACTTACGACGTTGAGTTCGTGTGAATCCACCCTCCACTTCAATAAACGAGAAAGACATCAGTGCAGGCAATACACTACATTTGACGGCGGCCGCTTCAATGTTGGTTGTCAACTGCCATATTCGCGCGACCGTCGTCAATTGTAGTGTATGGTCTGCACCGACGTCTTCCTCGTTTACTGAAGGGGAGGTTATGTCAATCATAACAATGAAGGGAAGATATATGAGAACAAAACTTTCTTCTGATCCAGGAGCAAAAAACTAAACCAACAAAATCGACAGAAACGAGAAATATATGACATTGGTGAATTCAGGAGAAGTTATTTCAAACGAGGTATCGAAGGTAATTAGTGCTACATCTGAGGAACGTATCAGAATTTTTGGGTCTATTCCAGTTAGGGGGGGGGGGGTGTCTCTATAGTAGTCGTTCGTTCTACGTCGTTCGTTCGTTCGTTAACCGTACGTACCTACTACTTACGTTACTTACTACGTACAGTACGTACGTACGTCGT
>KZ345163.1:31448-42147 GCA_002352805.1 Teladorsagia circumcincta
TTTGCAGAAGATTTTGTATTCGTACAAAGCAAGTGTTTTGGACATGTACAAGTTCATAAAAAGCTTACCGAATTTAATATGGCAAATGTCACAGCATGTTCGATAGCGATCCTTCACAGGATCGAGCCGTATCTCTGTTGCTTGCATTGTCTGAAAGAGTTTTCTAATGAAAAGGTCCTGTGGATTTGAAGAGAAAGCAGTAGCGCAAATGTAAATGTCAAGAACAAGTTGGTATTTATTTCTGTCAGTAAGAAAACGAATAGAAAAGGTCGTGGGTACGCCCGGTTTGTCAGAGGTTAGTGGTGAGAATCTCCCATGAGGGAATATTGTACATTGAAAATTGTGCAGCGGAAGATGGGAATTCATGAAAAGTACATGGAAAAATCTGAACATAAAAACGCGAAACCTTCACGTGAGTTCATAGCAGATGAGGCAGGCTGTCAAAGCTGTTTGGAGTGAAAAAGCCGAACAGCTTTGGCTGAACTAATAGATGCTATTTACCGCCCCCATGAACAGTAGTCTTAGTGTGAAATGAATGGACGTATGGGGACGCTGCGTAGCCTTTTTCAGAGTTTGCCACCAACTCAACATTGATTTGAAATAAAGAGGTATTTGAAGACGGCATTACTATGATCAGCTTAGGGAGGGTCAACCTCGAACCCTGCATTTCTTTCACTGTCCCGGCATTTTCCTCACTTGTCTACTGGCCCTAGAATCATGGAAAACTTGAAGATACTGAGCCACTTCTTCTAAGCAATAATTGCTTCTGAAGCATATTCAGCCAGTCTCATAGTAGAGATTCGGAAATATTTGATCACTACAATCTATTTTGATTTTTCACGGTAAATGGGAGCACGTGCTTTCTGCTTCCACATTTCTCCATTGTTCGACCTATGCCAGCGGAGAACCAAATCAAAACCACTCATTTGGATATCTGATGAGCTGATCAGCCGAGCAAAAAACATGCCACGGCCGTTCGCAAAGAGAGTAAGTCCAGCGATCCCCGACGACCACGTTAGAGGAACATAGATCTCAAGCTGACACTCGGGGGATGCTTTGACGTTTTACTGCTCATGACGCGAATGGATCCAACACCATTGATCCTTACTGATGGCTACACGCAGGTGGACAGATTTTCGCAGTGGTGGCGTTCACAAGAAGCGCCTGATTGTAGATTGCTAAGAGACGAGCTCGATATTACTGAGTGGCCGGCTTTTATGACAATATGAGTGTACAGACCTGTTCCAATACTAAGTTGAGTCGGCACAGCTGCTATTGTGAAATGAGGACTTCGAAAATAAGTAAAGGGTGAGGCAAAAATAGGGTGGCAAGATTGAAAAAAGGTGACCGAACTGTCAGTTTCGTAATTTTCCTTCGCATTTATGTAATTCAATGCTTTTATGGTTCCATTAGCTTTATTTTTGAATGACTCCACTTCCCAAATGATTTCCAGCCTCACGCGCAGCTAGCCGGCTTATTTCTGCTATGTCCGAAGGGTGCATCGCCAGACTCGCCATGTACGGCTTTCCAAGAACCTCGGCATAGTATACTGTAGGCTGATATCTCCTGTTGAGCTCTGCACGAGGTTATTAATTAATCTTTATTGGCTAACGTTTCGGCGGAGTCGCCCTCTTCAGAGCCTGAAAGGATCGAAGCAATTTGTGACTATCCAACCAAACGCCTCCACTATCCTACCGAAATCCGAGAACAAAACAGTTCATCACGCAATACCCTCCCGTCCTGTCCCACTACTGGTTCCGGGTGGTCTCGAGGACCGGACTAAGTTACGGTAAGTGGCCCACCTTGGTATTGCGTGATGACCTGTTTTGTTCTCGAATTTCGGTAGGATAGTGGAGGCGTTTGGTCGGATAGTCACAAATTGCTTCGATCCTCAGGCTCTGAAGAAGGCAACTTCGCGAAACGTTAGCCAATAAAGACTGATTAACAACCTCGTGAAGAGTTCAACAGGAAATATCAGCCTACATCGCCAGACTGTCATCCCACTGCCAAGTGGAATGCACATGGTGGACTCCCTCATTCAGGTCGTTCTATTGCGGAAGTCAAGGGGGCTATGAATATTGTTAATAAGCGTGTCCAACGTGCAAAGCAATTCACTGAGGACCGCGGCCATAAAATTATCCCCAAATTCGAGAGTATGGAAAAAATTGCGAAGAGTAGCGAGTTGCGAGCTCAGAATACGAACCTTTAAAACTCATGAATTGCAGGCAGGCTCTATAACATGGGCGGAGGAAAATAGAGGTGAAATGTCGAGGGTTTTTGACGCGAGAAGTGAACAGAGCACGTGCGTAGATCAATGTGGAATCCTCTCACAATTTGTGGAGGGTCAGGTCGAGAAAGAAAAACGAAAGAAAATTATTACTAGCGGTTTCGAAGAAACCAGTTCAACAAGCAGAACAGTAAATGGATTCATCTTCCTGGCTCAGCAGTGAATTGAAACCGCAATTGTTCCCTCCCTCTTGGCTTTTTTGGGGAGCAAAACCTAAAGGCACCGGTCGGGATTAGGTGGTCAAAGCAGCCCGCTCCGTCAAGACTATGACTGGGTCTGCAACTATGGAGGAGATGCAGCAGTCGTGACTTGAAACCGCTGATCGCCGCAACATCTGCTATCACTGAGCCAACAGTGGTCGTCATATCCGAAGAGCTTCTTTGGACTCGTCTTCCTTTTACGCCAGTCTGCTTCGCCGCCAATAGGGAAGGGGTTTTTTCAGCCCTATCGGCGGCTTCTTTACGTTTTTTCTTCCCAGGTTTTCTATATATTTCGCATCTCTGCACTCACTTTCAAGCGCAAAATTACCTCCACTCGATCCTGACGCGTGCTTTGAACCCAAATGCTATCGAAGTCTCAAAGTTCCACTACCAATCTCAAAAAACAATAGTGTCAGCTTCACTATCAAGTACATTTGAATGCACCATTATAGAGGTTTACAGACTCGCGGATTAAACTCTCTGGAAGTCTGATGCAGCGCGCATCTTGGGCCGTGCATTGATTACACGGCCAAAACCTCCAATTTGAGTGCAGTGATTATTCCAGTTGTTGCTGCTGAAGCTGAAGAAGTGCACGAAACAACAAAAGGGAAGCTAAAAGCTGCTCTCGAAACAATGAGATGAAATTCTGGAAGAGTCATGCGGGCGAGGGGCAGTTTTTTAGGGGTCGTTGCAAGAAAATAACTAAGTTCGTGAGCGGCCATTTTGAAGGAGAAATGATAAGAATTGTTAAACAGGGTATTTTCGCATATTATTATGGCTTATATCCCATTCTGACCTTTCTCGCTCAAAAAGGGACACAACTATTTTGTCACCATATTTCTGTCCTATCCTGTAGTTTGAAGGGCTGGATTGGATACGTGCGAGAACCACTTTACAGCTCGAATTTCACAAGGTATAGCTGGTAATTTTTCTGGTGGAAGAACGTGTGGCAGTGACAATTGGCACCGGTGTCAAATGATTGATCCGAGAACCAAATCCTGGTTCAAATTGCAGTGAAGCCGACATGTAAGCAAAGGAATGTGGCTTTAGTGGAACTCGAACCGAAAAACACAGGCCCAGCCAGCTAGTTGCTTCAGCAAGCCAGTACACCGAATATCAAATATAAAAAAATCAAATAAATGGAAGTTGAGTGCGCACACCTGAACGGCATCGATTATCGCAAGGCTCTTTGTTCTTGATCTTTTTCTAGTCGCTACATGGTTCCGAAGGAGCGCTAAGGCGGGTCCGATAATCTTTGTTGTCAGCTTAAAAACCTCATCAGAACAAAAGTAAAGTGGTACGCCGGAATAGAAAGCGTTAGAATGTGGCTTGATACTATCAAAATGCATCTACCCTAACTGCTGCATAATTGGCCTCATTTCTGCCGATGGACACTAGATCTATGACTGTTTTGAATTATTAGATATTAGTCACATTAGATGTTCCAAACCACCTATAAATTTTGGAGTCACGAGTTGGGGTTGGGCCCCAAGAGCCAGTTCCTTGCTAGAGTCAAAAGAGGGGTCCCTAAGCGCAGGATGTCGACACTGTAGCGACTCACAAAAGCGAGGCACTAGCGCTAAGGTCTTGACATTTGTGGTGTCATGCTGTCATCCTTATCCTCATCCAATTGTGCGTAACGTGGTATTTGGGCACTCTCGCGCACGAGGTACTCTGTCGCGTTTCCCCTCTCCTCGCAGCGCAGTGTCTCTCCCTCATACTACGAACGGTCCCAACATGGAAAGGTCTAGTGTTTTTCTGTGTCGCTTTTAGCTTTTTCCGCTCATTAATGCTCCTCATTGCAGATCTTGCCTAGTCTTCAAACAAAATACACACCAATTCGATCTCAACCGTGCCTCAAAATATATGTAGGCAACCAACAACTCGATGGAATAATGAGCACGAGAAAACTAAAATTCAATCACAGTTCACTCAGAGAAAACAGCGCTGGTTGTACAGGAGCTGCCTATGCCTGGTCTCACAAATTTTACGTTACGTGTTCGCAACTCTTGATGAAAGCGCTAGCTCAGGCCTCTAAGTAGCATTTTGCATGCCCCGCTAGATACGAATGCTATCGTTAAAGAACATCGTGGTTTACGCGCAGATATCCCTCAGCTGTAGTACGGGGAAGCCAATAGCAACGACATCATCTTTATCACGAAAAGTTTGGTTATGGATGAAAGCATCGGCAAAGCAGCATGCTTCTGCTTCGGCAATTTGACCTAAAACCAAACTCTTCGTGATGAAGACTGCTTTCAGAAATGCGGAGAAAAAAACGTACATAGCTCTCTATCGTGAATAAGATACGATTTAAGATAGAGAGCTATGTATGTTTTCAGTAGAGCGTTGGTAAGGATTAATACCTCCGAGCAAAGGCGTGGAGAGGTAGGGACACTCCTGAGCAGCTGTATGGACCATCTTCAGCAATTTATATGAAAACATTTTCATAGATAATCCAAGTGATACACAATTCATTTCGCTGTGAGTATCATGAAAACCCAACAATGATTTTGTTTTATTATTTTAATATTATTTACTATTTTTATTGTTTCATTATTTTACCTTTATTTTTCGTCTGATATATTAGGTTGTCCCATGAGTAGTGTCGTTTTTATAACGAAAAGTTTCTGCCAAAGTTGCATATTTTTATACCAACTTATATACCTTTCAAAAGAGAATTCTCTGCTTTATAATATGCTATGTTACGCTTCTACTTTCGTCGCGTGTGACGGTATTCCAAGGAGATTTACAAATGAATGGATAGTAGGTATTCTCAGTCGTTGCAATTGAATGTCGCTCATACTCAGAACGTTACTTTCACGGTGCTCATTCCCTTTGATAACAACAACTTCCATCTGCTACAGAGTCATACCCAGCCCAAACTGAGTACGAAAAGGTGACAACGAAAACCGCACACACATCGCAAAGAGGTACCAATGCTGCAAGTCCATGTACAGGCAGTGAGGGCAAAAAAAAAGACATTTTGTCTTCGTACTCGAATGAAATCAATCACATTTTGCTCAATTCAAGCCGAATACTGCTAATTAGGAATTGAAGAACCTCTCATTCTATAAAAAAATCTTCATAGTGACCAACTAACAGGACGGCCTCAGAAAAATTTGGTCCAACATGGTGCACTGGTATACTCAATGGAATCCTCGACGGATCGTGTATCGTTACGACGGTTTCCGAAAGGTGTGTTTTGAGGAGGTTTGCACTGTCATATTCTAAAGACCGTGAGAGTAGTGTAGAAGGGCCTGCGTCTACTTATGAAGGAGCATTCAAGGATGATTATGATGAGGAACTTCCGTCAGCGACGGCAATCTTTGCGACGAAAAAAGTGCCGAAGTGCGGCACGGGTAAAATATATTTTCTGCCCTCCCCCCCCCCTGTAGAGTGAGCAGACTTTTGGAAAGCTAGCGCTAAAGCGCTATCAGTCAGTTATGCAGTTCAACAGACGATCCTAATGACATCATATAGGCAGACTGGTGCCTCATCTTAACTCGACAGATTGATAACACCAAACTCGATAGATTATTCTCACAGTGCACGAAAAGTGCAAGAAAAGAGAAAGAAATCGCATTCGCAATCGTTTTTTTTTTTGGAAGCATCTAGCGGAGGAATGGGATTGCTGCGGTGAGCGAGAAAGTTGCAAGTCTTTCATGCCACATGCGCAGCGTTCATCAACTACGCTTTCCTCAACTCTTTGTTGAAGAAATTGAAAACCAGCTGCATAAAATCTGTCCGCTTGTTACGTCATCTTTGATCAGCCATTGCGGCTCAAAAGTGCTGTTCTAGAGTGTACGGCGCGTTTCACAAAGTGAGTACTTCGGAAGGCACTTAATCAGAAAGCACCGTTCTTGCAGTATATGTGGAATAGAGATGCAATGAGTTAAAGAACGGTTGAATGCTTAAAGGGATTGAGACCCATAACACGTCAGTATAAAAGTTGTTCCGGCCTGCCCAAATTCACCAAGAATGTAATAAAGTAAGGAATGCAAAAAAGACTCGATGATCAAAAATAAAGGGATATTTGAAAGCCTATGAATCCATTGTGCTAGCTGGAAGCCATGCAGCATGTGACGCAGCAGGCGCTTCGGCAAGAACACTTGGCTCAAAGAAAGTGAGGAGAGATGGGAGGAGTTTGAAGGGGGACCTAGCAGAGAACTGTTGCACGTAAAGATCAAATGTAACTGGTAATAGATAAATGATGTTCCATGAGAAGAGGTGAAGATCGAGAGGCAGAGAAAAAAGAAGGAGGTATTAGAAGGAACAGAGAGATTTTATTTGAGATACATTGTCAGTAGTGATGCGCTCTGGAGAGGCGACAAAGAGCAGTATGAAAGAGAAACCAAAAAAAAGAATAGGAGAGTAAAGTGAAGGATCAAAAAGAGAAGAAATGTGGTTCGAAAGAAAGTGATAGATAGGTTATGGGAAAAGGAATGGATTGTGTGAGTGCAACTTAGCCGAGCATTACGTTGGCTGCGAGATTTGCTGAACAGATGGTTCAATGAATGAAGGATGAGAAACGACTGCAAGGCGCCCAAATAAAATAATTAATTGAGAGATTACCTCATTCACCGTCATGTGCTGTTAAAAAAAAGTAGAGGCCACCGCATTTTCTCGAATGTGTGAAGCTGGGAAAACCAGTCGGATGTGGTCAGCAAAAATCCAATTGAGAACGAACATTTATCAGCTGTCTATTAACTTAGCATAGCGTAGAAACAGAAACTCATTATGTTCTCTCGTTCAGCCAACCCATCCAGTCGCGCGTAGTGTTTCTGAAATTTGAACATTTCGTATTTTGTGAAATATTCATATGATCATACACCTGAGCATACATCTATTACAGAAAAAGCTCAAAAATCCATTAAACCCTATATTATGATGGCAAAACTTCTGCAGTACAGAATGTACAGCGGCTACTGCTATGTACTCGCATTACAAGGAATGCATCCGCGAAAAAGACATCGTTCCTCCAGGGATGATAACGATTCAGAAAAATTCTTTTGTCTTCCCACCACTACTAGTTCGAAAGGAATTCACGGCATATTTCAAAATGCATCTTATTGCTTGGTTAGGTTGAGTTGGATCGAATTTGTGAGAGTGATTCAGTTTGACACTATTATTGATATATTATCTCATTAACATATGTATCTAATTTACATATGTATATTCAGATCTTCAATATATCTTAAACAACCTTACTTTTCAATATCTTCACGTGTAATCTTGATTTTCCTCTTGAAAATATCCAGAAATTGAATAGCTGTAGGTATGGGACCACTGTTCGCCACAGCAACAACGACACCATTTCTAGGAAGAACTGCATAAGTACTAGATTTAAAAAACACCTTGTCTCATTTTCCAGTGAGAGTTACTAACACAGAGAAAGTGCACTGCCAAGATTTGTATTGCCGATTTTGCAAGGTGGGTCAAAATTATGCTATCATTGAAAGCGGATAACAGCCTTATGAGCCAATTAAGTTTCAAAAAGTGTTAGACACCAAAGCAAAACGAGGTAAGGATCGAAAATCTGTCATCTATCGCGTCCACACAGTCCATCGCAGAATATTAAGATCGGTCTCTTCAGCCTCGAACCCTGGTTGTGCCAGTGCCTCCGGGTAAGTGGAACCGTTGAGCTAATCTGATCTCCGTGATAGTGCGGCAACACACGAGCCGGCCGGCACCCTCACAGGTATTAAGCCCTCGAAACTCTTCTACATACGAATGCTGTGTTAGATTGTGTGGTCGAGCGGTAGGTCGATGGAAGTGACTTGATTGGGCTGGTATTTTGATGCAATACAGATTAGTTCATTCAGGAACGACTATTCTAAAGTCACAAAGTTAATAACTATTTTTGCTTGTGTCGTGTGGTAAAAACTAAAATCGAACATTCGATGGATAGCTGTGTCAACGTCCCAATGGTCGGATAAGTGCTAATCTAAGATAGTCCAATTATTTACGTGAGTGGTTACTATGGGACCGCCACACAGATAGTTGTCGGCTTTCTTGTCCCCTACAAGCGTGCGAATTCCCCTCACCCTGCCCTCGCGGTCCGTAAACCTTCCTTAGGACTCGCCAATCCACAACACAAGCCGTCAGCTGAAGCGCACAGTCGCATGCAAACACTAGGTTTTCTGTTGCACCTTTCTGAAGGAATCCGAGTAATTTTGGGTTTTGAGTCTGCCCTTGCTTCCAAATTCACTATGGCTAGAGGTACTCCGTTGGAAAGCTTGAAGTTAAGGAGTGAAGTAACTTTTTGGTCTATGAACAAACCAGTTGGCGCGGCACGCGTTGCGCGCACAGCACAAATCTGCGGTGATATGGGATGGTGAGGCGTAATACCTCAAATCTGTCCCCATACACTACGAATATTTGACCTTCAAGCTGAATTCATCCGATAGTGTCATGTTCCATCCACCTATGGCTGTTGATTTTCCCTTCTCCGTCAACCAATTGTCCGCATTACCCAGTCTCGGACTGCCTCTGGTTTATAAACCTTGCGGTGGAACCTGCCTTACGTTGCATGGTCCACCTATCTTCTTCTTCCTCGCCAACCTCTCCTCACATTTACCCGAACTCTGAAACTTCCTGGAACCGATTTATAAATCCGCAAACTCCGCGCACCGTTCTGCATGCGCAACCCACCAATAACAGTTGACATCCCTTCCATTTACGGACTCAATCCACTTTTTATCCGATCTCCAGGGCTTCTTGAAACCCAGGTATGAACTTTCGTTGCAAACTCCGCCTATTTTGATCGTGCCCCGCCTCTCTCCCCTTGATGACGGTTGACCTCCACTCCTTCACCCGTCTCTATCCACCTTTTTCCCGTTGTCCGGGACTTCGCGGAACCGAGCTATAAATTTTCGACGCAAACCCTCCACCTTTTCCTGGTCTCCGGACTTCTTGAAACCAAGTTGTAATGTTTCGTGGATAGCTCCGCCCACACTGGCACGTGTCCCACCCACTAGCGGCTGTTCACCTCACTTGCACTGCAAAACTCCATCCACCTTTTTCCCGCTTCCTAGCACTTTTTGGAACCGAGTTATAATGTTTCGCGGGTAACTCCGCCCAGACTGGTAGATGCTCCGCCCACCATTAATGTTGGCCTCCCTTCCTTGGCCAGACTCTAACCACATTTTCCCCGATATCCAGGACTTCCTGGAACCGAGTTATAATGTTTCGTGGATAACTCCGCCCACATAAGCGCTTGCTCCGCCCACTGATGGCAGTTAACTTCATTTCCTGTGCCAACCTCTACGCACTTTTGCTCAGGTCTCCGGGACTTCCTGGAACCGAGTTATGAGCTCAGTGGCAAACTCTGCCCACTTTGGTGAGTGCCACGCCCAGCACCAACAGTCAGCCTTCCCTCGTTCTCTGACCCCTAACCATATTTTTTTCCGGTCTCTAAGTCGTCTCGGAGCCGAATTACGAGATCTTGAAGGGAGCGCAATCGAGCTATAAATTTACGTAACAAACCCCGCCCACTTTTGTGCGTGCTTCGCCCGCCAGTGACAGTTGACTTTATCTCTTCGTCAACCTCTTTCTGCTTTTCTCTCATCTCCGGCACTTCTTGGAACCGAGTTATAATGCCTTGTGGATAACTCCGCCCACTTTTGCACATGCTCCGCCCACCAATAACAGCGGACCCCATTCCATCAGTCAACCCTTATCCACCTTCTTCCCCCGTCCCCGGGACTCCTAGGAACCGAGTCATAAGCATGTTTGCAAACTCCGCCCTCTTTAGTGCACGCCACGCCCAGCCTTGACATTTGGCTACCCCTCCCCTCCTGACCTATATCCAGTTTTTTCCGGTCTCTAAGCCTTTCCAGGGCTGAATTATAAGGTCTTTCATAAAACGTCGTCTACTAAAGAGCACGCTCCGCCCACAGTAGGCGGAGCTGCGCTCAATTGATGTATGTTGGTAACACCTTAGACGTTGCTCTTCCACATCGATTCCTTTTCTGCTCTGTAGGCTTTCTCCAAATCGAGTTATGAATTTTTTCATGAAACACCGCTTATTTGGAGAACGCCCCGCCCACCGAGGGTGGATCTTTCTGGTGCGATCTGGCTTACAGGTGCACACCTTCGTGCATTTTCTCCCCATTCCTCGGCTGTTTTGAAGCCAAATTTGAAACATTTGTAGTTGGTGCCTTCCATTCCGGCGCATGCCACGCCCACTGTGGGCGGGGCTCCGCCCAGCTAA
>KZ345163.1:189605-201788 GCA_002352805.1 Teladorsagia circumcincta
ACCAACAGCCACACTTAGCCGCTTATATATAGTAGAAAACTTGATGCATCACAGTCCTTGACATGTCCTACTTTGTTTGGTGGAGAGCCTTGGTACACAGGACAGGCTTTAACCTGGTACCTCTTGTTAAGATCAACTGCGTCAGCCACATGTCCCGCCGTCGATCAACTGACCCAAACGATATCTAGTGTTGTGTAGGGCTCTTCCACTGCCATGACATATCACTCAGGCTGAGTCCATACAACAATGATTTGGATCTTATTAGTTGGGGGGTCAGTCTTCTCTCTCTCTCTCTCTCTGTCTTAGGTTGCGTTCATTGTTCGCGACTCCGGAGATTAGAATAGTACGCGACAATGAAAAAGATAGGTATCGACGGGCAGGATAAGATAGTAGTAAAGGATAGTGCAGTAGTAAAGGATAGTGCGCTGATCAGATTATTCGAATGGAATCGCGGGTGAGAAGTAGACTGCGATGTCAAGATAGTAGGATAGTAGTAGAGTAGGATGTTAGGATAGCAGTAGATTAGGATAGTACGCTGACAAGATTAGATACGTATTGATTGGTTCGCTTGAAGTCGTCTAATCTACTACTCTCCAGCGATTAAAATCAATACGTATCCAGTCTGCTCAGCGCAATATCCTACTCTACTGCTATCCTAATATCCGGTCGCTTACTATCCTAATCTCCGGATTCGCAAACTATGAGCGCAGCCTTGCTCTCCAGCTGCCAGTGCTGCCACTGCTGCCACTGCATGTGGAATGGCCGTGAAGCGAGTGTAAGTTTTCTGTTTTGTCGGCAGTTTGCCTATGTTTCAGCTTCATTGCCTTTATATTTCACAAAGACAAAGAGCTACCTCGAGGCCTGCACTTACATCCAGACAAGCATGCATGCAAAATGACCCACAATTCAGTGGTATTCATTATAGAAGGGTTTTGAGGACGGACAAGCCTACCGAACTAGCAACACACCGACTCACAGCCGCCGTAGACAAACAGTGGTAAGGGCTCCTAAGATAATGAAAGGTTACCTACAGTCTATATCCCAGACTCAGTGTAGGCGTGTAAGCGGAAGTGACGTGGCTGCTGCCGCACTTGATAGAAGTTGCGTGGATAAGTTGTTGCCAGCATTCTTCGCTGATATCCAGCAATGTGTCTTGGAAGCAGCTTATCAACGCACTTCTATTAAGTGCGGCAGCAGCCACGTCACTTCCGCTTACGCGCCTACCCTGCGTCTGGGGTATGGACTGTACAACCTACAGCAGAACCAGACATCATTTCACAAATTTATCTTTGTTTCTAGGAAATCAGCACTGCGACATCATAGAGTATAACGAGACTGGGAAGTTATGCTTCAAAAGCACCTTATCAGCATAAAACAGCTTACATACAAGGTTTTAGGATTAGATGTGGCAGGGCCGTCACGTCTAGAAGTCATTGTGAGTTTCCCATTCTCTATTCCCAAAATTTCTCGGTTCTCTGTTGTCTTACCTCGATGCCGCTCTTCTGATGTATGAGAATGGATCTTTCTCGTGAACGAAACGCCTTTCCCCTTACATTGCCAATCATAGTTGAAATCTCGACTTGTTAAGAACACCCCTTCATATAAAGTGACTAATGCAGCGTTGGAACTCCGTTCACACCAAAGTATGGAGGAATGAGTTCAACAATGTTCCAAGATTCTCTTCGCTGCCACACACCCATCGAGCTTCTGCACAGTTACAGTCTTATGGATGTGACTGGTTATGGGATCGAATTAAGAAGCCACTTTCTGATCATGTCGTACAAGCAGTACTATGCTTTCAACTGACATAGAGAACTCACCTACTGCAGCACAAGCAACTCAAGAATGAAACGCATCGAGTCGGCATTCTATGATATCAATTGTGGTGATATTGCGATGCAACGCTTACAAAACTTCACAAGTCAACACAAGGGAGTTTCGAATGCATTCCGATAAAAACAGTGCTCACAATCAGCAATAAAAATATGATTAGGTAGTCAGGGCCTTAGTACTCAGACTAGATTCCGAGATTTTTTCTTGTATTGCACGCTCAACTTTGTATCCTATAGGCCGAAAGTGGTGTGAAAGCAAATGAAGAACCAATAGCACGCTCTAGGGATCAAATCTTTGGTTGTAGGTCGTCCAGGCCTACCAAGGTTTCCATCTCTCCGGGTTCCATGAATTTGAGCAGACTTTCCTGACTAGAGAAAGGCATTGAACTGTACGTCGATTGTCTAATCATTGCATAGACCAGAGCGCGATTCAGAATGCGAGTAAAATACAGGGGGGGTCAATAAAAAACGACATCTTGTCCGCGTACTCAAATGGATTTAATTACACTTAGCCCAATTCGAAGCGAGTGTCCCCAACTTGGAATTGAAGAGCACATTTCATTTCATAAGGAATTCGTCATAATGGCCATCAATGTGGAGGGCATCAGAAAAATCTGAAGCGGAAACATGGTGCACAGGTCAACCTTAATAGGGTCCCCGGCGGATCGTGTACCATTATGACGGTCCCTAAAAGGCGGGTTCCCAGAGGGTTTGTTTATTCAGAGGTGATGTCTCTAGGAAACCATCTGACATTGAATCGATTCAAGAAATTATATAAGAGCTACAGGCTGAAGCAGTTACCGTAAGCCACCGTGAGCTCGACGATGCTGACAGACGACGTCATATTCTGACGACCGTGAGAGTAGTGATGGAGGGCCTGCGTCTGCTTATAGAGGGACATTTTGGGGGATATATTGCTAAAAAGCCTCCGCCAACAGCGGCAATTCCTGTGAAGAAAAAAAGGCCGAAGTGCGACATGGGCAAAATGTCTTTTTTTGGCCTCCCTCTATATGGCACCTCCTTAAGTTCAACGGATGGACACCTTCTGCTTTACTTCCTTCCACTTCTGACACCTACCTTGTGGAGTGTATGCACAGAAAGCTGTTCCGTAAATGTGTGAGACAAGAGTTCCCCGCAAGGTCGCCGCGCGAGCAAAAGCAGGTTTTCTCCTGCGGCAGCCACTCTATCTGGGGTCCTTTTACTTTGAAGCATGACAATTTACCAAGATTAACTACTTACTTTCATATTCGTACATTTTCAATATCTGCTCTTTTGGATAAGCTGGTTGTCTCCCGTTGTGAGCTGAGTGATAATTAGGTCTAAGATCACTGTCGACATATTTTTTCCGACGGACTCTTCCGACTCACTCACTATTTCTTCACGGACCGCATTAAAGAACTGCTATATGGTAAACTATTACAAATTTTTAGGTCTAACTTAGAATGAAGGCAGCATCCTGTTCAGTTTTGCAATTGTTCTTTCAGAGCATATGCTCGTTATCTTTGCGCTTAGTTGAGGTGTCGAATACGTTTCCGATGAGCAAGAACAAGGTGATGAAAAACCACGTGCGCGTAACATTTCGCTTCGTTCTAAACATTGTATGAGGATTTCTCGCGAGCTTCTTCTTCTGGAATTGTTTGTCTATCGTTTTTCGAATTCTTACGAAGACCAGCTCAAGTAGGAAAGCGATCGCGCGGCCAGCAACCACTTAGACTAAGAGCTCAGCGATTCTTTCGACGCTCACAGTTCCTCCAAATCCCGTCATTAAACCTGTAAAACAATAAAAGAAGTAACCAGCGACATCCGTAAGAGAATGAGAGCAGAGTAGCAGCACATGGTTGTCACGGCGATTCATTAAGAAGCGGAGTGTCCAAAAATCTTGCCTGAGCTTGAATAGGAGCACCGAACGCATCAAACGATTAAGAACTTTTCGAAAATCTGTTTATATGATAGCAGAAAAAGCTCGAAAAGGACTTCATCGTTTATTGAACGGGTAATTTTCCATCCTCCAAGCAAAGCAAGATCGGAATGGAAAATACAAGATGTTGCGGGAATGGTTGGAGGTTCAGGGCTCCTAGAACGCCCTGTGGTTTCACTAATAAAACCTAAAAACTCTCAGAATTACTTTAAATCCCAGCTCTCAGTAACATCCGTTAATGGAAACCGTTTGGAACCCACAAGAATTTCGCTTCCTAGAAATTTGATGACTTGAGGCAGGGTCAGTGTTCCAGGCAAGCCCTCACAGAATTCATCGATATAAGCGAGGAAATCAATGGGAAAGTCCGTCAAGAAGATCTCTTCAAGAAAGTTGTGGTCCTCTGGAGCAGAATCATTGCAGCTCTATCTGTCTACATGAGTGAGCTCAAGCCCATGGAACAACGTAATGATCCACTTCTTTGAGAGCAGTACTGGCTGCTTTTTTGGCGATGGATTCGTGTTTTGCTTACAGTCCGAATTCGGATCCATTAGGATTCTCTGGTTGGGGTTTGATTCAAGAGACTGACGGATCAAAATGCAAAAAAATATGTTGATTCTGGAAAGAACTGTCAAAGTTCGGAATAAATTAGGCGTTGAACACCTCCGCCGCACCATCGACTCGCTGAAGAAACAAATCAAGACTTGTATGAAAACTAATGGCACCTACTTCAAACCGCTTGCATTTCTGCATGTGCGAAAATGCACAAGTTTAACTGCATGGTAATTGTCTCGTTCACTGAGGAATGTGATTTTGCCAATAATGCATTTCTACGTGATGACTACTTCTTTCTGGGTGTTGAGAAAATTTCTACAATTGAATGTAAATGGAGAACGTTCTTAGATTCGGGTTTGCGCGATTCATAACGTGTTTAACATATTCAAGGAATTTTTAAAAAGTTTTATCCAGTTGTTGAACTCCCATCTTTTATTCCCATCAGCCATGCTGGTACTCAGAAATGATCTCATATTTGTCCAAATGTGTCACAATTCTCTTCTTCAAAACTTGCAAATAATCTAGCGAATGCGGAGATGATGATGCGTCCTGGTCTATAAATAGCCGGGCAAGGATGAGGAACTTTTCTGGGATTGGGGAAACGAATCAAGTGCGGGCACTTTAGCTCTCATGGTGCTCGAGTTGAAGGTCGACGCGAGGGGCCCCGCGATCATATGAGCTACTTTTTTGATGAATTCAAGATTTCATGGAATATGATCTGGTGTATCAAACCGAGAAATGGGCCATCCAACTAACAGCTTGAGCAGTTCTTTGCTGTGAAACCATAGCGAATTACTCATCACAGGGAGCATGGGGCTAACCACCACTTCTGAGGAACCGTCCACCTTCTGATAAGCTTCATCGAATATACTCGTCAACACCTCAGCTTGGTCCTCGTCCTTGCATATAATTCTGCCATCATCAGCAAAGAGAACACTAAGGCCTTTACTTTTTCTAAGCCTTCGCTTATGAAACTTAGAAAAGGTTATTGTTCCCACTATCGACAATCTTCCTTTCTAGTTGGCTAGAAAACATTTTCAACCTTTCCTCGGATACAGCTCTCAAATTGTAGCACTCCTCACAATTATTCGAGCTACCAGTCGCTACAGCCTCATCCCATGCCAAGTTTTTTTTTCTGTTGTTGCACCTGATTATACACTGAGGCAGCTGGGTCTCGGTGGCTTTATACAATTTGGACGGTACGAACAACTCGATAGAATGATGAAAAATTGCAAGGAACATTTGATATTCTTCATTGACTGTGTCAACGCTATTCAAAGGCCCCTTCCAGTCAACATTGTGGAGATAATTCAAAATAATATCAAAATTCGCACTGAAATCTCTTCTCAATATCGTACTGGTGATGACATCAACCTCGACGTTGAGCTCAAATAAGACATATGCGTGATCACTCCTATCAAAAGGTGTCAGAACCTTAGCATTTCCGACAAACCCTAAATTGTTGGTTAGGAGCAAATCCAAAAAAATAGAGCCATAGTTGCGACTTTCAAGTAGATGATGAAGGTTCAGTTTCGAGCAAAAGTTCGAAAAGCGCCAAGCACGCGTCCCATTAGCTTTGGGAATACTTCCTCCAAGTCACGAAACCTCTGGGAGATTGAAATCGCCGAGCAAAAGAAAGGAACTGTCGCTCTTAACCAAATCTCTAATCTCCATTTTGAAAAGTTTATCAAACATGACCGCTGAACATGAAGGCGCCCCACATGCTAGGACTATTCTGGTCCTCGAATCACCTATATCAAAGTTCGTACGATTCTCCTACCGACTCCTCAAATATTCTACGGGCAAAAAAGTCTTCTTCTCGATGATAGCTACTCCGCCACCACGCCTGCCGCACCTGTCTCATCTAAGTATTTCATGCTGGCTACAATATTCGCCAAAAATAGACTCGTTATTGATATCAGACCACCATCTCTCCATGAGAGCACCACAACGAACTTCTCATCCCGAATTCGACACAGAAGTTCACATCATCTCCACAAAAGTGTAGCATTCCTAGTTATTCAACGGATGCTTGCAAGAACACATTTTAGACATGCACCACACTTCCGTGGAAATACTATACAGTGCGTTTCTAACTATAAGGTTACCCTGGAATTTTGCATTTCCGCAGCAAGCAGACGACTGGGAATTTTTCTGATATCACCAGCAGATTCCTCATTACAGTTTTGGCAAGAACAGCTTTCCTTCTAACTTTCTTATAATTATTTCTTGGTTTTTGCACCGTTTCATAATTATAAGGTCACCCTGAGAAAATGAATATTACTTTGTGTAAACAACAAATCTCACTATGAGAATGAATATTTGTTCCAAACACATTCAGCAACTGAATTTCTCAAATGTTTTGTATTCGTCTTTTAGAGAAAATGCCAGATTTGTGCATTTCGCGGTGCTCGGCTTGATTCTTGAAACATTGCCGAGCAATTCGGAAAACCTCTGGCTCTATTCATGGGTGTTTGAAGAGCTTCTATGTTTCCAGATATTTTACAAGCTCTTAACATCTTCAGGGGGTTCATAACAATGATCTGGGAAAAGTTATAAGGGCTGCTTCAAACAGTACTTCCACTTGAAATTACATTCACTCGTAATCTAATGTTTTTATCTTAAAAAATAAGAACTGCAGAGCGGTGAAAATAAGCAGCAACATTGTAAGGAATGCAGCAAGGATGGCTTAAAGCGCACTGGTCATTAGGAGGTGGTACAAGTTCAATCCGTGAAGTTGAACTTACAGTGTGATTGAACAAAGTTGGGCCTGCGGCGCAGTCGCATCATACAGCGAGTAAATCTCAGTAGACACGGTTTTTATGGATGAAAGTGGTTTACACAAACAGTTCCTGTAGTTTTGAACGCTTTTGTCGTGACTCGCGAAGCTACCCGGTTCATTTCAGCGCTCGCGATTCTAGTGAAGGGAATGTGAAAGGTGTAAGCGCTTTCTGTGACAGAGTTTTACCGGAAATTTTCTCCATGACCTGCGTAATGGGCTGCAAAGATGTTCGTAGAGCCTTGCGAAGACATTTGGTCACTGTCCTAAGCTTGAGGCGTCTACAACGTATTCTTACAGAAAATCGCGGGTGCTCATGTAATTCAGTCAACCGAAGCCGCAACACTCTCTAAATCCAGACAGATTGAAAACGTTATCCTGTTATTCTAGTCGCATTTCGGTAGAATTTCTCAGATACATCTTCGTCGTGGATTATCACGCAGACACGCACCAGCAAGGAATTCCAAAAGAGCTGGAACAAGCACCATTGAAGCACGCAAGTGGATCGATGCTCAGCCGACTCTAAATCTCAACTCCAGTATGCCACTGAGGATATCTGGTCTTGCACTTAATAGAGGAGGAACCATAGATTATCAACTCTTCAATGTCTGCCATTGGTCTTATCTGATTTTTCTTTTTCTCAGGATGGCCTTATAATCATGAAACAGTGCAAAAACAAGCAAATACTTATAAGAAAGTTAGAAGAATAGCTGTTCTTGTCAAAATTACGTTACCGGGGTTATTCATAATGAAGAATCTGCTGGTGATATCAAAAAAATCCCAGTCGTCTGCTTGTTCCGGAAATGCAAAATTTTAGGGTGACCTTATAGTTATGAAACGCACTGTGTGTTTGACTTCGTTGCAGACTGTAAAGTGTTCGAGGAAACATCCGTAACAGCGTTATCACGGCTCATAATTCAAGATAACATCAGAAATTCATTAGTTCGTTCGAAGAAGCAACATTCTTGCTATCACCGTCAACTTCTTTACTACTAGTTCCTTTGCTGTGCTCCGCCTATCCCTCAGCACGAATTTGCTCACGCTCACCTCTTGATAGGGAGGATCGTATAAAAACACCTTTTTTAAACGGAAGGTGCTTCAACTAAGGAGCGCATATGAAGACCAGTCTTCCAAAGCACTTTTATATGTAAGGCTTGGATCCTGTAAATCGCAACAGATGTACAATCAATAGCCAGATAATCGAAGTGTTGGTGAACGCATATACGATTGTGGGATCCTCTATGATAACTTCTATGACTACGGTTTTCCGAAACCCCTATGATTACAACAGATATATCTAATCGAAGGATTTACTAACCCTACCGCTATTCAAGGATACAGGATCCTGAGATGAAACTCTAACACTAGATGAAGATTATCCAAAGCTATCAAGGGTTTTTTGAAGGACAGTATTTTCATCTTTCAATGGTTTGAGTGTCTCGATATTCGATCAATCTCACGCCTACTTTCTAATAAGAATGCTGGTAGAGTGCGAACTTATAGAAGAATTGGCTCGTCCTTGGTGAGCTCATTTGCAGCCTCCACGAATTTATGGTTGGTTGGCAAACCGAGATCCAAAGGCATTTTCCTCTTATGGCCTTCCTGAATTTTCACAGGCAAAAAGGTGTCTCGCTAATAATGCTAAGAAATTAAATCACACCTGGAATAAAGGCTAATGACAAGAAGTCAGACTAGCTTCCCGCTACAAGGAGCAAAGCAGGAAAAACAGTGACAGTGATGACGGAAATGGATCAATAAACATGAACTGTCCGAGTGGCAAAACACTTCTGTTCCGTACCCTGCCGCTTCGGTACTCGCAAACTCCAGTAATGGCCGTTGTCGGACGATTGAATCAGGAACTCTCACACAGTACGAGAATATCAGACCTCACCTTAGAAAAAGAGGAGCTCTCAGAAAGGATTACTAGCGCTCAAAGTAGACGACCAGGAGAGCGGCTATGCGACCCGTCGCCCGCCGTGACAGCAGGTTGGCCAAAGACATACATTCGAAACCGTTGCATTCACTACGCTTCTCGCTATTAAGGCGCAGGTCGTTGATGAGTGACAACTGCGTGAGTATTGATGTGCGCAGCTGAGTGTATAACCAGCTGGGACGAGCCAGGTGTCAAGCAAGCAAACCTGTTGCACGCCTAATCCTTCAGCAAGGGAACAACTTTTATTGAATCGCTTTACTATCTGGATTCGGACATATGGAGAAACTCTTTGGACGAATGGCGAACCTGTGGATTTTTTATTGAGAGAGCACATTCACGTCCACATTCATTTGCATTTATTTATCAGCGAGGAAACATGAAAACAGCTGAGGTGTGCGAATTCAAGATCAATGCTGGATGCTCACAATGCGTAGTAAGGACCATTCAATTCATGCCGCGCCGCATAACGAGGTAGGTTCAAATGAAATTGGAGGGTCTTTAGAATGTCAGATGGCGCTGTCGCAAATGGGGCATTGTGGGGGTAATGCATTTGAAAACGCATCAGCACCATATGAAATCTTCTTCGACTACAAACGAAACTGAGCCTCAGGCGGGAAAGAGGGACTCCAGGGTTAGGCACCGTTCAATTTACCATTTCCTGTCTCCTAGGCTTAGTCTTCAGGGATGCCTCCGTATCTTGCGGTAGCGTCTGTCAGGAGCATTTCACGACGTTGCTTAACAATAGATATGTTCAATTTTAGTGAAGCCTACCGCGTGACGAGCGCGATAGCATGCGAGTTTAACACGTTGACGACAGCGCAGGACGTATACGTCCCGCACTTTGCAGGTCACAACGGACAGCGCGGGTTATGTGTCCTCCATCTAGAAAATTAAATTCTTTCCGCGCACTCTGAATAATTGTTAGTTTTTTTTGTATTTATCCTATAGAAGAAACCTTGTTAGCTACAAACACATTTGCTCATAGAATGTTCACGTGAGCCACAACTTCGAGAAGGCTTCTGAACCCTACCATACCTTCAGTTCAGTAAATTCCTCGTTTCCTTTTTCTTCATGAGTGTGAAGACTCAGTGTGAAGCAGAACTGAATGCGAAGACTCAGGTATGACAAGATATGCGTTTCCACGAAAACAATCAAAGTGAAATTGCTTTTGGTATTGATTGCAGCAAGTTCTGACGAATTCTGCTTTGTCGTTGTTAATGCAAGTCTTTCTGTCATATTTCCATTACTATACCCCTGCGTAGCTACTACGCACGGAAAATTACTAATCCCATTGCCTTTCAATCATGTTTTACTCAGTTACCATTCAGAATTCGCTTAAATGAACTGAGGCGGCCGCGCTCACAAAATCGCGCCGGTCCCACGTGGCCAAAAAAGCTAAAATGCGCATTGTCGTCAACGTATTAACTAGCTCATTTTGTGTTCAAACATTACAACATACAGAAGGGTTTACATCACAACGACACAAATATTTTTTTGTTGTCCCATAATTTCTGCCCTAAATTCGAAACTTTTTCCCTTCACGTTTATCTTTCTCGAAAAGCAATTGATTAAAAATATAACCATTATCATAATCATTGATATGCATTCATCCGCCGGGAAACCTTCGGGTGCTTCCTTTCCAAATTGAGTGGAGGTAGGAGTCAACGAATTCAGCTAGGTGGTTTTTGGGGTAGATTTTCTCATCGAACTTTTCCTCTCACCGTTGCTGCTTCAAGGCACAATGAGGGAAACTACCTGGACATGGTATCGTAGTCCAGCCTATTTCCCTCAAAACGTGGCGAGTTGTCTTTGCATAGTGACTTCGGGGATTCATTTGGAGAAAGGACATTTCGAGACACTTGAGATATTTCTCTCGCACTGCTGCGGGCAACCCCGCGAGCTGTTCCACGATGGCATTGGTAATGCTTCTGCATGCGGACGGTATTGAAGACACCCTCTCAATGTAACAACTTAAAGTGAGAGATTACGATAAAGTGTGTGTGTGTAGCATGGAAGTACATGCCCCAGTGGAAACAGTAGTCAGGGGCCAGGCTAAGCTATGTGTAATCTTTTTGCAGCCCAATGTGCGCTGTTGCAGCGCACTGGGGTCGCCAATCATCCCTGAGCTCCGCCTCTAGTAACATGATCGTGGCTGGAGCCGTAAAATAAAGCGTTACGTACGCAGCCACACACTTTCCATCCCATCTCACGCGCAACTGGCAAAACTGGCTTGCACAGCTCAAACTAAATACTTACTTTGTGTTATTATTAAGGCTCTACTTGCTACCTTGCGTTCAATCCTGGCAAATTATTAGGTGAAACTCGAGCCTGGCGGGGGGGGGGGGGGCGACGCGATGACGCGGCGCTCTGCTCGTCTGTTTCTCCAAGGCTTAGCCTTAGGGCAGTGACTCTTTCGTTATCACGTGGCATTTTCAAAATACGCGCCATCGGGGTAAGCCTTGGAAAGCAGACGAAAGAGCGCCGCATTATCACAGTGATGGCTGAAGAGGCGGACACTATTCATGGTCATGTCGATGTTTAGTGCGGAGGGACCGTGAGGGAAGTGATCCTCGAGTCCATGTGTAACGAATTCTTCAAAACTCGCAGTAAGTTTTATGGTTGTAATTTCCTATTTCTCCAACACCAGATTGTTTCCTTTCTGAAAAGTACTGGAGCTTTTGCAACGTCTGTTTCTTCCAGTTTTGGGTTTCAAGTTTTGAATTGAGTAAACTTAGTGGGAAGGAACTTTTTCTCGAATTCGTGAAACAATCTTTCTATTTTATAAACCGCTAACTTGGTGTGTCGGTTTGTATGTATGTATACATGTCTGTATGTATGTATTGGGTTGTCTCATAATTCCTGTCGCAATTTTGACCCTTTTGTTTAATCAAGTTTTATCTTTACTAGCAAGCAACTGATCAACAGCATAACCACCATCATGGTCACTGATATGCATGCAATTGCTAGGGAAGGTTTTGAAGCTACCCTCCCAGATTGAGTGAGGCTGGGAATTGATGAATTGGGAAAAGTCGATTTTGCGATAGTCCTAAGCTTTAATTTTTTTCTCTGGCAGATGCAGATTCATGGCACAGGGGAGGCGATGGTCCGGTGGTGCGATGCCAGTGCTACAAGATGGATGAGGTATCGCGGCCATGGCTATCTCCCTCAG
>KZ345163.1:201888-213189 GCA_002352805.1 Teladorsagia circumcincta
AATGATTCTCAAACCAGGCCATCCAGCGAACACAACGAACCAAAGACAATATCCTCAGATTGTGGAGTTCGGGGTTTGAATGAGCTGGTGCTTCCTGCCTGCGAGGTAACCATATGGCGTGCTGCGTGTTGTTGTCGCAGTGAGCTCGTGACTCTTCTCCACTGGCGACCGACTTCAGAAGACTCTGCTTTTGCAGTCGTATAATGATTTTTTCCCCAGATGGTCAGTCGTGTTTCTTGCTCATGGTCGGCCGGACCATACGGTTTTCATCAAAACTTCATTCGCTGCAGTCCTTAGCATCCGGATGGCGTGTGCTGGTGCATCGGTTGCACCCAAGTATCTGCTACTCCAACCTGGTGGCAACGTTCGGATGCACTCACAAATTATGGTGTAAGGGGCCCTCATCAAAAGTGACCCCAGGTCCAGTATGAGGTGGAACTTCACAGCTCGTTTCTTCTTTGCCGTTGCGATTGGATCATTTGGTCGGTACCCTACTGTTAGCAGGGACTGGGTCAAACACAGCGCTGATCTTCCCTGCTTTCCTCCTTGCAAGAGGGTTAATTTGAGGATCATAAAGCCTAATCATTCGTTATTGTTACTGACTTATTTTTATTCCTAGTTGATTAACCCGTAACCTGCTTGATCTCTTGAAACCACAATGTGAAGGCTCTTGAAGCATACTTCAACATACTAACGTATTTAGCCGTGAAACGATCTTGAATAGAAGAAATTTGAATTTGAATAGAAATAGGGTTTAGGGAAGAGAAAAGCCTGCAAACCACAGTGATATCGTCCAATACTGACACTCTAATCAATGACTCTTCAATGCCGTCTATCATATAAAACTTGTCTTTTGTGCACACGCATCCCACAGGAAGTGTTGGTGTCACGAGAGGAAGGGAGCACAGTGAAAGGTGTAACGCTTACGAAGGGAACGAGTAGCGGCGGTTGCCGGGGGACCAATCTGGTTAATAAATAAATCTTAACCACTGCAAAGCGTTGAATAGCACAGATCGCATTCCATCGTGACTTTGAGTAGAGTAAAATGCACGGTTTTCCTATAGAGGAAATGATTGATGCTCCATGCTTCCTTCCTCTTTTCTTATTGTTGGTGAGGTTTAACCCATCCATTCAATTTCAAATTGTGTATAACCAGGGATTTCACAGCAGAAAACAATCTCTTCACTCTGGAAATTGCAGAGCATTCAGGCGATGTCGAGGCGATTACGATGGATCTTGAATCACCAGAACGAAAATCGTTAAGGATGAAAATTGTTATCGGCAGCCAGATTCGGAATGAATTTTGAATGTTTCTCTGAACTATACTTCGAACAAAACTCCCTACACGCGAAAATTGGATTGCTGTTGCGCTGAAGCTCGCTTTATGCTCATCATATATCTATTTCCAACGTACTTGTTCCGACGCTACTCCAACAATAGGTAGCATTACCATGCTCTTGGACCGGTGTCAGAATTTGAATCCTAGGATTTGCTAGTGACTTCATGCCTTACTCCGATCCAAGCAGTACGGGCAATGCGCCATCAATTCGAGCGACGCACCGGTGAGCTAGTCGCTAGTTATGGTTAGTCGCTGATTCGAGAATGGCGCAAATGGGCATGGCGCACGAATTGTGTACAACTTTCTCGAATTGAATCAGCTGTAATGGTTGGTCGACTCCACTAGAGCTGGCAAAATGAACGAAGAAAGTGATGTGACATTGTGTTAGAAATACTCAATACGAACAAAAGCATAAAAGCTTTTTCAGCTGAAGGAGAAGCGTGATTACTCACGCTGTATTCCATTAAGTCTAGAATTAGAACCTCAAACTCCTTCAGTTCATCCACCAAACCTTTTGGACCCGTTGCGCGTGAGATGGGATGGGAAGTGTGTGGCTGCGTACGCTTTATTTTACGGCCCAGCCACCTCCTGTCGATAGTGACGATCTAGCAACACCATCGTTCGATTATCATTTTGAAAGGGTATATCACTTTGAGCGGCCGTACCCTACGACTTTTCCGTGAGGTGCGCTATCAATCAAAGCATGGAGCTGGTTGTCATAATTAGACTATCGGATTAAAGTATGAAAACGACCCCTAGTTGGTTGTTGGCTCGTCCATGATCGGGGGTCAACGGCTAAAGAAAGGGGTCTCATTTCGCGCGTTCTTGATTTGCTTTTTTCACCACGCGGGCACCCTCACTTCCACTATGAACCCAATCAATCATATCGTGATCCCTCGCTTTAGGAACAATATTCTTTTCGTCATTGACTTGGGGTGTCGCCCGAGATCGGGTGCCATCGTCCACGTGGCAGAACAGGTGCCGTTTGAGTCGGGTGCCATTGTCGCCAATGTGTCAATTTGCACGCCAGTGCAGAAGGACCTACATGATCACTCCAAATGGTACAACAAACAAAGTGCTTCCGAGTCCAAAAGCGGTCCACGATTTTTCGGAAAATATCAACCTTTTTCGGAACATGCCCATTCTGAAGCGGAAATGCTACAATTATTTGAATCGTTGTGACTTGTTTTGGCGTCACAGTGGGGGAGCGTGCAACAGGTGCGTCCGGGAGTGGCACGTCGCGCGCGGCAACTTTCGCGGCGCCGCAATGCGGCACTTTTGTGATGGGCGCGGCGATTATTGGCTCTGTCGATTGGAGCGACAGATTTGCTGCGGCTTTGCGTTAGGTTCGGTAGATTTCACGTCCGCCGCAGCATTCGACGATGATATCATCGATGGTCCTTTGGAGTTATGCATGCATTCACTAAAGCAAGCAGTGATTCAGAATTGAATTGAACTGCCTAACAACACAGGATGGCGCTCATGTCCTTAGGGGGGACATTCAAGTTAGTGAGTCAATTATTTTGCTTGGGACTAAGTCTTGTGCAGTGACAGGGATTCTGGATGGAAGTTGTGAGCAATATGTATTCCCCTTGATGTTCCTCCCCCGTCCTTGGCTCAGTCCTGGTGTTACTTACCACGGCCCTTCTGTGATGTCCCCCCCCAAGGACATGAGCGCTCACAGGATTGATCAAGTAATACAAACGACGAAGGAATAGTCAACGGTTCCCACACTGCCCTTCCCGTCATATACAATTCGTGCTCCAATGACAGTTGGCAAGCTGCCAGGTAGACCGCACGCGTACGCGCCGCGCTGACCGTTGAGAAGCGACTCTTTGAAATTCAAATTGAATGACCATCAACTCGTCCACTGCAGTTGCAACGTCGCGGCCGCGGCTTAGGCGCGGGTTCCGGACGCACCTGTTGCTACGCACCCGTCACAGTGCCATCTTCGTGTGTCTTCGAACTCTGGGATAGTACTTTTACTTTTGGCATTTTTTACGATTTTTATGATTAGGAGGGCTGAGTTGTGAGCTTTTGAGCTGCACTAACAATTTCTGTGAGAAATTCTCATTCAAGAAGTGAAGGATTTATTCAATTCGTGCGTCTTACTACTCGAGCATAATATGGGAATGATTGTTTAGTGAAATCAGTTGTTGAGCCACGCCATCCAATCCTTTGTCACGTTTCTGAAACACTATCAAAATAGAAGTGAATTAAAATATTCGGATGTATTCTCGTAGAAACCCCCTGCAATGAAGTCCCTGACTTATATCGATAAGAAGGGAAAAAAGGAGAAGAAAAGTGTCGATCCCTCCGTGTCCAAAACGGAACTGATTACAATTCACTAAATTTAATCAAACGTTCGAGCTGAAAGTTAAAAGAGCACATTCCCATTTACCCGTGAAGTGATAATAGCTTTCTACCCCAACGACATCAGAAGAAAAAACTGGAACATTGTGTACGGTTCGGAGTCATTGGGGTCTCCGACGGATCGTGGGCCATTACGACCTTCTCTAGAGTTCTGGTCAGATGTGGTGTTGCACAGTCAGGGCTACTGTCTGTAGGTAACACTACATCTAATAAGCTTCTGAAGAAATTTCGTAAAAGCTTCGGGCTGGAGCGACCACCATAGCCCTGCTTTAAATCGCCGCACTCATATTTTGAGGATGGTGGTAGCAGTAAAGGAGTTCCTGCATCTGCTCATGGGGGACATCTGAGGAATATTTTGCCATAGAACTTCACCAACGCCTCACCCTGGTCGACGAATGGTTTGCGGATGGCCCCTCCTGTATTCTTTATTGTTTGATATTGTATGTTGCTATATATATGCACATTCAAACGAGAATCCAAAAAGCGTTTTTTTTTCGGCTTCAATTTTGTATCGTCAATCAAAATTTTACCTACCTTAGAACATCTTCTCTCGTGATCTTGATGCTTCTTTTGAATATTTCTATGAATTGAACGGCAGTTGGTATTGGACCAGCACTGGCTACCGCAACAACGACGTCATTCCTGAAGTTGATCAAAAATGTGTTCGCATTATATCCTATTTTGTGACCAAGTAAGTTTGAGCAAACTTTGGAATCGTAGGAGCAGTAACATCCGTCCCAAACTCATAGATTACTCATGTATAAAGGATAACTCGGTCACCAACAATCAAAGCGAAGCAATACTTCGACGGTTGGTTGAGCCTGTCATTGTTTGGGTCAAACGTTAACTGGAATGCCTCGCTATTCTGAATAGATGCCGATATTACGACGCATTCGATACCGATCGGGTCGAAAAAGGGTCACACTTCAATCTGTTTATTATTAAGCCTATTATGAACCTTCACCACATTTGTCGTGCATTTATAGACTTTGTTAAATCTGGCATCACCTTGTGCTAAAACATTGCAGTGAAGCGTGATTGCGAACATTGAACCATTCCTGGTAACAAAGTAGACGCTCACCAATTAAAGTACCTCGGAACCATGATGTGAGCTTTTGACTGAAGCTCCGCACGCTTTAATACCATTCATGGGTCTCTTTGAAACATCCGAGTTCTCATTTTCATCTACAGAGTGGCGAGAAATTACGTGCGCCATAAAAGCGTCCAAACTAAATTTGTTATCCGCGAAAATTTCAAAGACATTAATTTTATAGACGGCTAAGCGAGACATTTTATAAATGCAAAAAATTCGAAGTAGTCGCCATTAGTTTTGATACAGGTCTCAGTTTGCTTCTTCATCCTGTTAATTGTGCAGCGGATATGGTCTACTGCGTCCAATTTACTCCAAATTTTGGAAAGTTTTTTTCCCAAATACCAAACTTTCTGCAGTCCGATACTAAAGTATGTAGCTCCTCAACAAGGACGAATAGAAAGGTCTAATAAATCTGAATTTGGACTGTTAGCAGGCCACTGACCTATCATCACATCCAATCATATCTATCATCGTGGATCACTGACTTTTTATTTGATTTCCGATGGGCTGCCTTTTCAGCAAGAATCCGCCCTCTTTTATTAAAAAATCTGCTCCAGAGCGCAGCGATGCTCACGTGAGTGAACAAACCAACTTACTATAACATACTTGCCGAGCTAAATAAGCGCAGCACTGAATGGATATCATTATGGCAGAAGCTATAGCGATATCTATTCAACGCTAATGGATATCACTACAACCATGGCTGATTCTAACACGCTCGTGTCAGATGTTTTTGAGCGACGCTTTGTGCCAAACTTTCTAAATTTAAAAAAAACATGACATACTTCAAAAAGTACTTGGCAAAATCCATCCCTTCCAGAGAACCGTGAACAATCGTTTGATCCGATCCTTGGGTACAGCCTCAAACAGTAAAGCTGTTTTCAACAGCGCGACTCTAATTAAATGAAAGTCACTAGCTGCTAATGTACGCCGGACAACACCACAAAAAAAGAAAAAGCACAAAGATGCATTTCATTGCTATTTGTGCTCTCACTCGTCTCATTTGCTTTCAGTCTGAGAATTTTGAGATTTTGAGTCCCTCAAGACTATTCGCCTGAAACTCTTTCCTCTGAGGAGCACTGAGGAGAACCCCTCCTGACGATGCAAAAAGTCAAAATATGTGGATATGATCGATACCATTCATATAAAGAACAGCATGGGCACGAGATCAATGGGACAGCTTGGTCACTCCAAAGGTATAAGGCGCTTGAAGTATGAGACAGATGGCTCAATCGCATTCACAACACTGTATCTGCCGTAGATTACGTAGAAAAGCAGCACTGCTATGAAGAGCTTTTACTTTTAGGTTCAAGGAGTAGCTAGTGTATCCTTGTAGTTCACTCCAGTTTATTGAAATATCCAGACATCAAGCTTATTGGGTTGTCCCATGATTCCTTGTTTGTTCAAATTAAATTTTCCTCCAGTCAAACGGGAGTCATTATGAAATATGATGTCATATGAAAAAAAAAATGCATTAGGACCTTTAGCCAGGAGGTTTTAAGAAGTCATATGCGCAAAGTGATAACTAAATAGGAAACGAAATAGATCAAAGACTGAAACGAACGATTATGCTTCATGAACATTTAGAGGAGATTTTTGCAAGGAGAGTAGCAGGCAAGTGCTGTGTTCAACCCATTTTCTGGTATTGGTCTGGTCGGGGGCTAACCAATTGGTATTATTAGTACTATTAATAGTATGGCAAAGGCGATACGACCAGCAATGTTAAACCTCTCTCAGAATGTATGCTGTCGCTATTACCAGAGAGTTGTCGTGGGCATCAAGGCAAAGCCGATGCATTACGAGTCGCCATTCAAGTAATGGGCTGTAGCAAAATAATCTCTTGATGAGAAACATATGGTCGAGTGACCCCGGCTGAGAGGCTTGCCTAACCATCTGCAAAAGTTCGAGCGCAAAGACGGGACTTTCCCTGGTTGATCACCAGTTGCGATGAGTCAAGAGTCAACTACATTAAAAACACGCGGCACCAGTGATGCTTACCTCGCAGCCTGAACCCACCACCACAAAATTTAAGTCTCCGCTCTCAAAATATCATTTCAGGTTTGCTGGACTCACTACTAACTATATCTGTTTTGATAACCGCTTTACTATATGCAGTCAAGCATTGCCAAGGTTGGCGTGGAAAAGCTCTTAAGGTTGGCTCTATCAATGCGAGAGAACCGCTGGGAACGTCTTGAAACCTCTTTTCTATGAATGAGCGCTCGACATCTCTTCGCAGAAATGACTCGCCACGTTCTCAAGGACATTGGGTGAACCACATTCGCACACCATCCTATAGAGCCCTGACACTATCTCATCGTATTCTCTCCTCCACAGCGCTCTGAAGCAGTAGCTTCAACAGCAGCAGAAACCTCTAGGATAACAGGAGTCCTAGAAACAGTGTCTGGGTTCTTCAACTAGGTTCAACCGTCACGTTGGACAAATTTCAAAAATTTTACGACCCCCCCTTCTGGAGGGCTTCGGTACTGCCCCCCCCCCCAACGCCCGACCCGAAACATAAGACAATCCAGCTAATCGTCAGGAACGTTCTCCCGGGGAACCGAATTTAGCATTGGAGCGTTGACTGCCAATCTTCAAACGATTGTAATTCACTTCATTTTCAATATTTTTCGAGCATCAAAATAGTTCAAATTCATTTCAATTCAATCCATCGAATTTGTAATCTACGAGACAACCAGTTTCCGAAAACATCCATTTTTGTGCGCTACCTTCAAATCGCTGTGAGCTATGGGGTAAAGAAACCGGAATTTACAGAAATGCCCACTTTTTTCTTTAAACGTTGTAATTTTCTTCAAATAGGAGCTCGTGAGAAGTGACTACGAATTTTCTAGACTACAGATCGTTTCCTTTCTAAAATATACCCTATTTTTGCAAAGCATGTTTTCTTCAAGAAATCGCCCGCTGGACAATTTCTTTTTCAAAACCGAGTTTTTTGGCTTTCAAAGGCTATAACTTTCTTTAGAATGAACTTTTGGCAATCGTTGTCCCCCTGGGATACACTAGAAGATTAGAGCTTCCTAATACCTAAGTCTTTTCAAAATTCATGGAGTCAAAAAATCCCCACGTTGGACAATTTTGGGTGTATCGCGGACAAATTTTCAGCAGAGCACTGTTATTCTGACCTTAAACTCTTATAACTTTTTTCATAATGAACTTTCTGCAGTTCGTTTTAAGCTGTAGGAAACTAGAAGGTTATTGCTTTCTAATAAATATTTCATTTTGTTCCCAAAGTGAATTGTTCAAAAAATCGTCCCGTTGGACCATTTTTTTCATCGATTTTTGGAGCAACTCCTCTGAAAACACGAGTTTTCAACACTCGAACATTTGCAGCTCTCTCCAAACTCAGTTTCAATGGGAATAATGATAACGTGACATCGCACAAGCTTTGTGCATTACGACGGATATTAAACTTATTTTAGGAAGTCGCAGACAGTTGAATTTCTTTCCCAAAGTTTTGTTATAAGCCCTTGGTTGTCAATCCACCGTAGTGGTCACTTTTTTACTAACTTAGGTCCAGTTTGAAAACATCGGATCTGATCGAGAACATATTTGTGTGCGTAGACAGTCAATTATGGACACTTCCGCAGTTAACTGGTCTGCTTTGAAGTGCGCCATGCACTAGTTTGAGCTTAATTGTTGAAGAAACACTCGATGTCTTACATTCGTATTGCGACGTTGAACTTTGCGAATACGACCCCCTCCCTTTTCGGTCGGCCAAATACGACCCCCCCCCCCCTCGTTAGACTCTGTCCAACGGACGCTTGACCCTGTCTTCAACCGCTAGCTCCAACAATTCTGGGATGAAAGCACCTTAAAGCTCCTTTGCGAAAGTGTACATACCACCGAACATGATTTGATCATACTCTTGGCTAAATGGTTTTAGGGAGAGATGAAATGGACGGGAAAAAATGTTAGAATCCAGCCAGAAATTAAAAAAAGAAAACAACCCAATATGTATATTTCCATAAACAGAACACCTAATCAGAGCCAGAGAACACAATGTGGGTGAGGATGGCACTGTTGCCCCCTAACTGCTCATCAGTTTAATGATGGTAAATAGTTAATATCATTCACGATAGCACTATTAATTGCACAATAAGAACCTGAGTAACCTCTCACATGAGTGCATGATAGCAATACTACGCACCTTCCACCTACAAAAAACATTTCATACTCTGGCTAGCTCACCTGAAAACTGAATTCCAAATTCGAAGAAGAATGTCACCCAGAAGAACGGAACTAGCTCGTGCGGGTATTCATAACCCAAAATTGAGTATCCGAGCATTTGACCTGAAACCACTGACATCATTAGACAATGCGCCGGTAGTATAACGATTGCTGATATCGTCGCTTTACAAAGTGCTTTTTGTCCTTCTAGCATTCAACTTCTTTTTTCCACTCGTCGTCAAAGTATTCATACTTACGATAGCATGTTTTGCCTCCCAAGAACATAATATTAGTGTCATTTGCTGAAATACATCCACCAATTTATGGAATGGCGTGGCAGTAGCGCTAGCGGAGTCATTCAAGAAGTGTGTGAAGTTTGCCTCTGCTGTAAACAGGATCAGCGATCGAATCATGGCTGTGAGGACAGACATGAATATGGGGTACAGGACAACCCGAAAACTGAGTAGGGAAGTTATCTGCTCCTTGATGAAGCGATCAGATCGACTCCAGATGAGGACCATCTCACCATAGCGGAGGATCGCACCGCGTCGGCAGTGAAAAAGGATGTCTGGAAAGAATGCTTTGGAGGTAAAGCGTTAGGTTTGAGGGACGCAGAGGGAGAAAGGATTTCAGACTTAGCTACAGTCTTAAACCCGGCAGTCTGCAACACGTTCCTTGCCCAGATGGTTCCCGACCCAGACATAATACATATAGCGCTGCGGGGATGTAAAGGAAAATCGGCCACGTGCTTGTGAGGTGAACCTCCCTCAGAAATGTGAAAGCCACCAAAGGACTACAAGGCAAGAACGCTTTTTAGCACAGGTCCCATGCGGCAGCAAGAAGACAAAGTTAAAACTGATGGCAAATTCGGTGGAAGTTGCAACAAACGGAGAGGGGTGTCTTTAAACGGAAAATACTGGAAGCTGCTTTCCTAGATCCACACAAGACTGGAGCAATGCGCCTGGGATTATCTTCGAGGCGGAACGGAATACAATGCAGTGTGGTTTTGGAACGAGGAGTTCAGTTAATCGAAAAGCGGAAGAAGTAGCTGTAGGTTTTGGCAGGAGAAGCGGAGCCTAGGAGTCCCCACTGTCTACCTGAGTTGCAGAATGCTTCATAGCAATGCGGGGATATTAGCTTTCTCAGACAAGGTCATCTCGCGCTCTTATTTTCGAAGGCAAAGGTTGGGAGGCGATCAAACCAATCCCTTTCATGATCTCTGTGCGCGGTTATGCACTCACAGAGACACTGCCAGGCTCGCATTCCCAAACAGCGTGGTAATAAAGCCCTAGGGGATGCATTTGTTTGCTATCGCCACCTATGCCCGCCCACCTCCAGAAGTGGTGCGTGGCTGGCATAGAGTGTAAAATCAGCTGGGTTGATTGCCGTATCAACCTATAGGAGGCTTTCATGTCCGGAAAAGTTGTTTGGACGTGCTTCTCTACCAAGCCAGCCTCCCTCACTCCTAGTAGGGAAGAGGAATTCGTTAACGGTCTTGTCGATGGATTTTTCCCGTTTTTTTCTCCACTGTCGTTCCATTTCGCCTGTATACAGGTGTGAAAAAAGAGACACTTTGCTCATGACGCACATCAGAAAATTTTAACTCGCACAGGTTGCCTGGTCGATGGAACCCCTTTGGGTACAACACTCCTCCAATATCCCTCTATGCGTTGAAGCAACCCGTGTTCACTGCCTCTGTCGTCTTAGGAATATGACAACATCTGCAATCGCCGTCAAGCTCAAGAAGGCCTAGCGCAATCACTCCAGCCTGAAGCTGATACACAATTTTTTCAATCGATTACCGGATGGATATTCATTTATAGGCAGTAGCTCTCAGAATCCAAGACCGCAGACCAGCTTTTCATAACTTCGTATTGGTCCGTGATTCGTTGAAGACCACGTTGAGCTTGAACCGTGGACATGGTTTCATGGTAGAATGCTGTTATGAAGTTTTCCAAAGGATTTGAACGTGCTCATCGTTTTTCTATTGGGACCATTTTGTATAAACACAGCAAACTGTGATCAGTACTCTTTTGATGTGAAGTGGAGTGCCTCTTTTTTTATGGCCACCCCTGTATAAACAGTTTCATCGTCATAGTATCCCAAATCGAGCCCGACCTTTGCCTTTGATTATTCGCCCTTCGCGCTGATGGTCTTCAGCTTCGCTTCCAGTCTATGGAACGTCACCATCGCCACTGACATTCTCGTTTCTTACCCCCTGTCCAGCCACACCTAGGCAGGTGCCTTTGTCGGCATCCTCATCTCCGCGAAATTAGGATGTCTTTAATGATTTTTGTTAAGGGATCAGTAC
>KZ345163.1:235808-248508 GCA_002352805.1 Teladorsagia circumcincta
ATGCAGAATGACGCTGAATGTTCTTGATCGGTGTTTATATAGCCGTTCTGGGTGTCATTATAATCGTGATCATCATCAACATCATAGATCGGTTCCTCCGAACTCCACGATTCTGTTGGCGGTTGGTCCCGACGGACAGAATGACACAAACACCGACAAACAGACACACCACAGTTGTGGTTTATATAATGAAGTGATCATGTTGAGGATAAAGTCTTGATCAAAATTCTCATTCTTTTCTAGAATTTCATAGAGGACTAGTAGGAAGGATCCCATACTGGAGGACATTCAAGGTTCCTGAAACATCACTTGGGCGGTCATATGAATTCGCACTCATATCTACATGCAAAGCAACAATGGCTTCAGTTGATTGGAGTGGTGTGCTCGCCATTGTTTCATGAGTTCCTACAGAAGCCATGGTTGACACTCGATGTTGTCTAAATTTGCCTTGCATTGAAGGAAGCCAACCCCTTCCGACTAAACATCCTCATATGATGTGAGCGTTTCCTTTAAAAAAAATTCGCTCGAAGTGTGACCTTATCCTGGATGCCCACCTCCTGAAAACAGCGAGGTTTTGCGCAATACATGAAGCGAGGGCTAGTGCACTCGCTAATTATCAGCGACGCTAAAGCACAGTCAGAACGCTGTCGCCCATCATCGTAGTGATCCAGGCCATTGTAAGGGAGTCTGGAGTTAGGAACCACAGCAACTGTATGACTCGAGTACTCAAGCATCAGTGAATGCTTATCTTCAATTTCATCTCCTCACGGAGGAGCTGCTGATGCCGTTAGTGGTGCTGGGCCCAGCATGCCAACCATATGCAACCTCACATGTGCCTCTGCCTCGGAGAACCAACTCAGAACAAGCTAAAATGTGACCAATGCGGGAGAAAGGTATGTTTTGTTGTTGGTGGGGTTTGTGGGGTTCCTAAGAAATGTTCTATTCCACACTGCTTCTTCCCTCTTCTCATCAGCATGACTGCTCCAGTGTATGCCGCTCAACTATAGAATCGTGGCGACGCCATCCAAAGGAAGCACCGAAGACGCGTAAAAGTTTGCCTTTGTCTCGATGACGCCCCATCGGATGTTTCAAGTGCTCCCGCCACAGAGTACCGAACAAATGGGAGGTGCTACCCTATTCGTCTGCTCTCTAGGTCTAACTCATCCTCACTACCTTCTGATTTGTGCCCTTCAATAAGATCTTCGCAAGAAAAAAGTCAGCGATCGCTCGAAACTCGTGAGATTTTCGAATTATTTGGCTCGCAGTCACCTTGTTTCGGTGCTGCATCGTAGGGCACTTACAGCGGACCATTATGGTGAAATACGGTAGATTTGGAACCTAATGTAACAAAATTTCGATCAAAACTTCTCCTCAATTTAAAAGGACTTGCACTGTACCCAAGTATGATCCTCCTATGCAGACCACGCGTTTTCCTTCAGCATTTGCGGCGATAGCGTTCGCATCGCTTGCAACACGTAGAGTGTAGACGTTCTGAAATATTAAATATTGTAGAATAACGTTCCTCCAACCAAAATCAAACTTCACTATTAAATATCTCTACATCGATCGATGCAGTGCACTCAGGTACAAAGTTGATTTCCGCGCTGTGCTTTCTTATTCACCCCGATACATGTTGCATATTCCTTGTCTTCTGTGTCATGCAGAACAGTTGTAGGTCAACAAAACTCTTTTTGCATCACGGCATCTTCGTAGTTACGGTGATATTATAATGAATAACTACACAAGATGGACATGGATACTGTGTACAATGTCTTGCAACGCTTAGTTGAGTTCCTGTCATTCCTACCATTTATTTTTTGAATAGCGCTATGACGAGGCGAAAGAGAGCACTAGGCTTAGCCGCGACTAAAATTCTACATGAAAAGTCTGAAATCCCTCGTACTATTAGCGTTGTTCCAGCCAGGTCCATTGATTAATAGCTATCTTGTTATCCAGTGTATCGTCAATTTTGGACGACTATTCAGTATGTGTTTTATAAATATAGCATTGAAGTGGCTGGAAAACCTACCTTCAAGTCCGCGCCTGGAACATTCAGCTTTTTCGGCACTACGCCAAGCGCCAGTACGAGTTTGCTGTATCTCCATCTCTTTCCTGTGGACATGGCAATGCTATGACGATGGGAATCAATTCCGCCCACCTGCAGAAATGCTAGCTTAGAATGCGAAATTAATGAAGCAAAGACTGATGCATAAACATAGTGAGTCAGTATAATTCTTATATAATTATGAACGAACTCCACTTAAGGTTGTCTGCCCCTCGCCTTTCTCCTGTTCCATCTTTTCAAATGAGCTCTATTCTTCGCCAGTACATGCGACATCTTGTCTTATGGCGCTTTGAACCAAAGGCGCGATTGTCGGAGATTTCAAAGGATCAAATGTGGGATGGCGGTTGATCCAGGTGGGGTGCCAATCGGAAGGTCTTCAGAGAGCATAAGGTGGTACACCCGTTCGAGGTAGCTGCGGAATTAAGAACGTCGGATGCATGGGTATCATGTACAATCCTCCCTCCTCGAACTGAAGTCTGCGATTCAGTGACTCAAGAACGGGGATCGAGTTGACTGCACATGACTGTATGAGCAAGAATCTGGAAGCTAATACATATGTGTGTATGGAGCTTTGCCCGTATGTATGTATATCAAAATAAAGTGGTGAGAGAACTCGCGGAATTTACGAATCGCTCAAAAACTGGTAAGCTTGCAGGCCTTACGATATCAGTACTTTGTAATGGCATGGTTGTGATAATACCCCATCGGCTATAAAAACATCCACAAAGGTAAGTAAATTCCCGGTCACTCCACTTGCTGCTGTAGTGGCAGCTGAAGGGCACTGGGGGTGGTGGAGTAGATCGGCATTAGATGATAAGAGTCAACAGATTTCTACTTAAGGTTCCAGCGCTGCCGAATTAGAAGTTTAGATGTCGCTAATCTCATGTCATGGAGAGGACGCAGCGTATGCTGGAAGGTTTATTCAGAGAAGGAAGACTCCGGTGGTTGTCGGCAGACAAATCTGGTAGTATATTAGGTTCTTGCAATACATATAAGTGCGGCACAGATTTAGTTTCGCCCCACTGGGCAACTTTTCAATCTCCAGCGTTACATGTGTATTCATGCGAAAAAGTACATTCAATAGTATACAAGTGACTGCTCTATGACCATATCGTTTTGATTTTGTGTGAATTTTCCCTTTCAACGACGGTCAACCAAAACTTGTGGGTGTGCACGTGAATGATCTACGAAAACATGATGTGCTGAATCCAGCTCAATCTGAACTGAAGACCACTAACTTCTCCGCTAAACAGCTCTTTGCGCACGCCATCTGATCGTGAGTGCCGCTTATTCGAGTCAACGCTGCATGTTTCAAAAGAGAAGCGATCCTGGGAGCACAGAAAAGCCTGAGTCCAAGTTTGACTGTATACAAATTCCACAACTCTTCAAGAAGACATCGGGCCTCTGCGTGAGGAATGGCGAATCGTGACACAATAAGATAGTATCCATCTCGTGTTTTGCGGTACCAAAATGTTGCTGTTCCAACAAATAATTCTATGTACACCCAAAAAGGACATTATATCGCAACAACCCAATATACAGATGTAGTAGGATTTTATACATATACAAGAGGACTGTGGTATTTTACCTTGGTGTTCATCATTATCATTATGTGATTGTCACTGTAGAAGTCATCATTACGGAATCGTATACTCTTTGCTTCAGATGATGGCCTCTGAAGAATGATAAAAATGAGAAAACGATGAGCGAAAGTTATTGATGGCCAAATGCCAGCTTCATTGAATGCGTGGCATGAGGCTGTTTAATTCGTACAGTACATATCTTGCCATCTGAGTACGCGCGTCACAGGAAATGACTGGCAACCGCCGCACTGTCGCGGATGAGCTGTTCCCAACATACTTTGCTGGAATCAGCTTATCCATAAGTTCCATAATGCAGTAGCCACCACGTAATTTCTCGTGCGGATTTTTGATCACGCCTAATCAGGAATTGAGACATTGGCAGCAGCGGTTCCCGCTTAGCATCGCGAGTCTGGAGCATTGTTGCCACCGAATTGCACCCATCAGCATCCTATATGACTTCAGAGTGAGATTTGTCTTCGAGCCTGGGTCACGCGGTTTTTCAACTCGTGTATACCGTATGCGATGGATCAATATTTCTTGGAAAGCTCGTATGGATGGCTTGCAAGAAAGGTTAGGTGATGTACACTGCTATGCGCCTTGAAAAAATCGGAACAGTCAGTCTGAGCTGATAAAATGCTTCTCTTTCCCCACTCTTCTGCGCTCTATTGCAGAGATACCAGGTTCTGAACTAATGCAGCTTTTTGAATTCAAGGCTGCACGCACTGGGTTTGAACCACTGATCAAATCATGTGAATAAAACTAAGCCTTCCCCGCGATAATAGACTTACTCAAGACTCCAACGCAAAACAGAGATTATCTTGAAGAAGAGATCGGTGGTCGAAGCTGGTGTAAGGGGTGATACACTAACGCAAAAGAGAGGCGAGCCTTTTGAATGGAAGCATCCTCCTCCTGCGGCGAGCGGTATGCGTCAGCGGCCTGGCAAAGCCGTACCCGCGTCGCTCGCGCTGTTGTACGGTCACCGATAGGTAGCCCCTAGCCGTACGTCTCTAGCCGATTAGCGGAGAGACATAGCGTTGATGGGGCAGTGCTGATGAGAGTCACTCATCGCGGGAATCACAGGGAAAGGGAGGGTTCCCTTTGATGGGCTCTATCCCGCTTTTAAATTTTTATCAGTGCCGCACTGTCCACATTTTTGTGTTGTTGTTTGTGTGTTCAACTTATCTTGGCAGCAGACCCTACCGTCTCTTCTGCATCTAGCCGGTAGGCTGGGTGTGTTTGCTACACCAGATCTATTTTTTGAAAGATATTGTGAATCGCTCCGGCGTAAGACCACTAAACGATTAGCATGGTCTGCACAGTCCATATCCGAGAGCTGGGTAAGGCGAGTCACCGGAAGTGATGTGGACGCAAGCGCACTTGACAGAGATATGATATCGCGCAGATAAGCTGTTTCCACCATACATCGCTGGATTCAGCAAAGCATGCTGGTGACAGCTTTTCCACGCAACTTCTGTCGAGTACAGCGGCAGCCACGTCACTTCCGGTAACACGCCTTTCGCAACTCTTGGATATAAACTGTATGTTACGTGAATCAACTCTTGAATTTAGGTAGTATGTTACGTGAGTCCTCCATAAAAACATCCTGTAGCATCATAGCAATCTAATCCTTGGATGGATCTTCTCCTTTCGTCGACAAATAATTTCACGTGGCAAACGATATTCTCTAGACTTTGCTCGTGCCTTCAGATTGAGTGGGCGACCACGGCGGCCCAGAATTACGGTTATGCTGTTTGGTCAGCTTAGTGGAATCCACTAATCCAGCCCCATCACCTCTCTAGTTATATTCGAAAAAGCCTGCATGCACGCCTTGCAGGCATTCCCATTGAATAAGCTACCCGGATCTCATTAGTTTGAGCTGCCGGTTGTTGCGACCAGGGCAGCACGATGGCGATGGGTGCGCCATTTCTACTTAGATGAGCAACGAGGGGGGAGCATAAATTGAACAACGCAAATGCCGTAGAATAGTTGCTGCGGAATTGTATCCATAAGATACAATTTCTCACCTTAGTTAACAGCACACGGTCATATGGTTGAACCCCTTCATTAGTGACTATAATAATCTGAGTTCTGCTTCCATTGAGCCTGACGTGCTCTACAAAAGTAGAGGCGCTAATACCTGTAAAAGGAACAGATTACTCAACAGACAACTTTACAGCTTATGTCAGGAATTTCGATGTAAACACGCAAAGGCGAATTCCTTCTCGTTCTGTAGAGAGAAGAACACTCTGACACTTTCTCTCCTTAATTGTTACTACTTACATCTGCACTTGATTTCATTGCGTCATATTTTTGCTCAATAAGCTTTTCGATTTCGTCATTCCTTCTTTTAAGCGGACGTTACAAAACTGAGGAAATCTCTACCACACAAGGGCGCTGACCCCCCAAGGAAGAAGAAGAGGTTCATGTCGTGTCGCAGTGGGTGTGTCAATCTCCATCTTGGCTAGCCAACCCTGACCCTAGCAAGCACCGCTTACTATGGCACGGCTAACTGCAAGTGGTGGACTCGGACTATGATCAATTGAAAGCAAAAGCTGTAATCGTCATATTTTGGTCTTTATTTTTGAAGCTCATCTCAGACTGAGCGACCGTATTCTTGAGTTTTCAGGTAATGCTGTATCAATGAGAGGGTGTTGTCTGTTCCCATGATACCGTCTCCGAATACATGTGCAAACGAGCACGTCTTCGTCGCTGGCTCAAGTGAAGCGTAAATCGACGCCGAAGAGAGGTCCCGTTTTTCTGGTCCAATGGTGAGACTACTTACTCTAGGAATTTTCTCGTTTCCCTTAACCCTCTCTAGTTTTGGCATCAACGGTCGAAATGTTTTCTACCATGTATCCTACCTTAAACAAGATGGTGAAAAGAAAACAGCTGTCTACAAACAGCGACTCTTTAAAGGACGATTGGTCTCGGAAGATATCCAAGAATTGTCAAATCGTGCGAAAATCGGTTAGCAGGTGGACGAGATTGTATTATATGAACACGTCATGATTTCTTTGAGAATTCTGCAGTGTATAGAAGTGAAAAAATATTCGGCGACTTTCTTTGCCTCCCGATCAAGAGAAATGCTCTCTATAAGTTTGCCAACAGAAAAAAAAAGCAGTAGCAATTCATGCACTGAGGGCAGGAGAAAAAAATAAAAGTACGATCTCCCATATTTTCGATATGCATATAATACAAACAGTTGAATACCTTTTATGATACTTGCATCTCCATGATCGAACACTGCTTGAGGACCGAAGGGATGCTCAGCTTCAGGCGCTACTCAGAATGGAGCTATTTCCAAACGCTACTGTGACGTTCGATGTTTGCGCAGTTATTTACTTTTTGAGTGTAAAACGCATTCAGCTACGAATTTGTCTCATTGGAGGGTGGATTCACCCTGTTCATATGTAAATAAACAGTCGCAATGGGTATAGAAATGCCAGATCTGGTCGTCCCGTGACCTTTGAAGGAACATTGCTTGATTGATTTGCTCCGACGACGGATTGAAGGATAAGCTTTGACGCCTCATAAATAGAGTATTCAAGCGAGTTGCAGACAGCCGTATTCGTGCTGTAACTTTCCATAAACCATTATGAACTCGTGACGATAGTCGTCGGGGAACAGCAAGATTTGCGATTTTCTCCTATTCGTTGTCATAAAAGCTGTTAATCACAAGATCTTCAGTATTCTACCCCGAAGACGCTACCAAATGTTGGTGGCGTTACATGCAGGTATAATAAAAAGCTATTCAAGCAACAAATGCAAGCTTCGCACGATGACTCTAAAGTTTTCGTGGTTCAGGTTGGAGTCATAGACAGATTACTGGCTGAGTTGAGTCTGCTATTGTATTAGGTTGAGTCATAAGTAATTGCCGATTTTTTCATACCCTCGCCATCTTGCTCAAAAAACGTTTGTGTTGTTCCCCGCGGAGGAGTAGGTGGGGGCCTTATTGCCCTTTCATACTACGAGACCCTACCGTCAGTACTCGTCTTTAGGGAGGAATGATGTCGTTCATTTCAACACATGTTCGTCATTGTCGACTTTACAAGCTCTGTCCGGGGCACTCAGCAAGAGGATCCAATCGGAATTTTTGTGAATCTGGAGCACCAGAGTCGCTAAAAGAAAATATCAGCTGAAAATGGCTTGGAAGGCTGTGCCAGGGCAACTACGGCCTTGAAGAGCAACCATGTTTTAGACGCCCAATAACCGTAGGTATTGAACGAATGGGAGAGCAACCCGGCACCAGATCCCGTCAAAGTACAGCAGACCTTCAGTCCTCCCAGTGCACCATGTGTCGTCCCTTTAAGCCAGGGAGAAATTGTATACGCTGGAGAGATGGATCCTTACGAGTTGGACGAGCTGGCTCGGAACACACATGTGATCATCTCCCAAAGTTTGCTGTCCAGTAGTCGTAGTTTCGATTGGCAGGAGAAGCGGTCAATGGGTTTGAGGAGTGCGCAGTCTACCCAAGCAACATACGTAATCGTCAGTAGGAACTGCCGCTCAACAGCGGCAACGAGCCCTAGTATGTAAACTTCACCTGGAGTAGGTTCCGCTCCCTGATTGTAGGATTGCTTCATTACAGGCCTCAAGCAATAACACCGTTGTTGGCGCGCACACCTACTGCTTACAACCGGATAAACTCGCTTGGCATATCGCAAAGTTGAGGCTCCCAATACATGAAATTGTTCCACTGCGCGGCAGCTCCCAACCCACATGTAACGAGGGAATGCCAGAGTGCTATACAGAAACACGACCTAATCCTTCTCTCCCGCTCTTCATAATCCATAGATGAGTCAAAAACCAACCATCACTTGATCCTCTTGCTTGCTGGTGTTCTTGATGAGAAAAACTACGATGATCGCGAGCACTTCAAAACAGACTTCCACTGGTTCTTGATGTTGAAGATTGCGTAGTTCCGCAAGAAAGGTACCCATTCACTTGCGGATAGATAGTGGACACTTGTGCACATATGTGGTTGATATGGTACTTGACCAAGATGGTTCACAAGAAAGTTGTGAGCTTTTGAAGTTTTTTGTCAAATCGGCAATTACTTATGACCCAACCTAATATAAGGGAGAGCTCAAGAACGATCGAAATAAGTTTTACTCAAAATGTTGACTTGAGATTTGTTTTTATTTTTGATCAAGCTCTCAGTTAGGAAAAATTGGCAGAGAACCTTGCTACAAAGTGAGACAAACGTTGATGAGAAGGCAATTGATAGGTGAAGCTCAATGCGCTAGGTTAGCGAGCAAGAAACATTGGGAAACAATAGGCTGTGTTGTGAAAAACATTAGGGAACCCAGGTCTATCCATTCTCTGATGCAAGACTATGCTGATTGCTGATTGTCCCTTCGTCAAGACATCAGCCGAACGTGTTGAACTTTGCGGTAATATTATTTCGCTTGAGGCTGCACCTGTGATTCCTAAAGCCCTGCCTATTTTCAGAGTTCGAGTCGGTAGGAATAACCAAATTGTAAAAGATTTCTGAACCATTGAGTGTTAGTCGCCGTTAACGAATTGTTTTCTTGGACACTGACCTCCTCCTACTACAATAATAGGATCATCATCAGATGGCTGCAGGAACTTCAACATCCGAGTTCTTCTGGAATTTTGTAGTTGTTTCTCAGTGGTGCTGAGAACGATGGAGCCGTCTTGTTCTTTTACCTATAAATCATTCTAGATCGCTTTGTTTCCCTCTTTTCCAACTACAGCTGTCTGCAAAATTTCATAATAATATGCTCAGCCTTCGGAGCGCACCAACTTTATCTTTGATAATAAGATTTCAGAAACCGAAATGATGTTCTGATCTGAGAAAAACGATGAAGTCATCACAACGCTCAGCTGTGATGACTGCGCCGTTAGGAAATGAAAATAGTTTTGGTCACCAGTAAATCCTTCTATATCATAAATCGCTAAGTTGTTGCGTCGCTTTGTATGTATGTCTCTATGTATGTTTGCATCTATGTATGTATGTCTGTCTGTCCGTACGCGAAATGAAAATGAAGTGATAAGGGAGCTCATGGAGTAAACAACCCGCTAACAAATGCAGGTAGCTCGCAGGGCTCGCGCTGTCAGCGTTTTGAAATGGAGTGATCGTGATATCACCTCGAGGGCTATACAAACACCTTCTTGAGACACTCTCAGTCATTCTACATGAGGATGCAGTAGCAGCTGGAGGGTAGTGAAGGGGAAGAGGAGGAGAAGGAGGAGTAGAGCAGGGTAGAAAGAAAACCATCTCCTGAAGGTGCAGTTCAGTAATGAGTGGTTCTACCGCCATGCCATGACGCTCTCTACTATATAAAAGAACTTTCTCTGTCCATACGCGTTTTTCTGCGCCTCTACGAGATTTCAAGGTCACAGGTGGAAGGAGACCAGCGTATCGCAGGGAAGCAAGGTCCTGGCGCTTGACGGGGACCAATCGAATTCTTCAATAAAACAGCAACTATTATACTTTGTTGTCTACAGCCCAGGTCGACATGCATCCTTCTCGTCCACATTGTTGCTACAGAACGTTTTAGACACCACACGATGAGAATAAGTGACCACTATTCCTCGTTCGTAGGCGTACCATATGCACGTGCGTCTGCGACGTTTTGGACTCAACGTGTTTGAACGAAAACTTCAAACGGAGACGCCATCGTTCTCCCACATTCGATTTATTAACATTTTTGAAAAATGGAATTTAGGATGAGTATTCACATGTTGTAAGAGCTTTTAGCATGTAAAGAAAGTTACAAAAGTGAGTGATATTTCTTATTGGCCAACTTAATGATTCCTCGTAGCAATCAAGAGTTATATGGCTGAATTTCCTTGATGTGGAGCTTCTAGACCACTGATGCTCAATTTTCAGAAAAAGTTAGGTTTCCCAGATAGGTTTCCTAGATAGGTTCATAGGGAACAACGTTGTTTAAATCCACATCGTGTTTCTCACTCAGTTATATATACACTCCCTGGATTTGAGGCAATCTCGTTCATCTCTGGTTGCAATAGGCTAAAATGAAAAAGTTGTCCAACTTCGAACGCGATTGTAAACGGGAACCTCATTTTCGGTATCTGCTGAAGTAAGATTAATAAGTTTCAATGCCTGAGGAAGTACTCACATTGTACGTGTATAGGCTGTCAAGCGCCGGATAGTCTTCAAGCTCACCGGTTCTCACGTTGTAGCATGCCCCGTGAAGCGCGCAACGGATTCTTCCATTGTAATATATGCCTTAAAACTCTTGGTTTTCATTATTATATTCTTCAAAAGAAAGCTGCAAGGCGTAGGGATTGGAGCAGACTTAAATCATTTGGGCGAGGTAAAGGGTTATTAGCAGATCTATTCACTGTGATACTTGATGGTACTACACGTACACGCAATGTTCTATGCGTCGGCATTAAATGAGCTACTTGATTCCTACGTTGCTATTTATCCGTATTCTGCTCCTCGAAACTGAAAGTTCCGCTTTGAACTGTCGAGAACGTCCTACGTCAATTGAAGGAATGAACCTCTTCTCTTTGGAAAATGGAGATGGTGTAAGTGCGCTTACATCCTGGTACATCACTCCATGTTGATACGCTAGCGAATTATCTTAAGATGCTGAATATCACCTCGAAGTGAGCACGTGTGGAGTTGAGAGGCGCACGAAAGAAAGGGAAGAGTGCTGGCTACTCTGCGCACATTTCATCCCTCGTTTTTCAGTTCTCTCTTCCGACATGCCAACTCGTCGTTGAAGAACAGTAAAGCTCTCCATCGCAAAGTGGTTAAACACGAACATCTGAATAATAATCTCCCGCCATTTTCATAAAAACTTTGGCTCGACCCTCCACGCGGTACTTAAGCGGCAAGGTGCCCAAGCTCTGAAAAGCCAATAGGATTTTGCTGCTGTGTGAACTAAGACTTGGACGACATTAGCAATCGTTGAAGGAACAATAGTACAATCGTGCGAGCGCACAGAGACGCGAACAGATTTGACACTTGATAAGATCCGCACCGTCATGTGCTCACTAAATTGGCCCGAGAGCGCAAGATGCCGCTTTGTCTCACGTTCATCGAATTGAAGAAAAACTCCGGCTCTGTGTAGCGGAACATCGAACCTTTAGGCAACCATAGCGTGAGAGAGATTCTTCGCGAACTCTGCAACAAGATATTGACCCCTTCAGGTGGATCGAAGTGAAAAGAGGGGTTTAGGAAAGCGATATTATCTCGCCCAGACATTTCAGCGCCACCCTCAAGATCGTTGTGCGTCAAGCCAGCAGTGTTCCACCTCTACCCTGACGGCATCGTTCTTATAACACCAGAACAAGAGTAAGCAGAGAATGCATGCTGGTTTCGACTGTCCGTGTGGTGAACTGAACCCGACGAAGATGAAGGTATTGCCATATTTACGTTCCTCGGAGCAGACATCTCCGACAGCCCTAGTTTTGAGTACCTAGTTTGTAAAATTGGCATGATGAACGACCTTGATAGAACTGAACAGCAGCGAGCGGCATGGGAAACGCGTAACAACGTCGAGGAAACTGTGAGGAAACCGAAGAAGATGCAACTTTCTGCTAATTTCTCCGATTTTGCAAACCTTCCTGTCTTAGGATATGCCTGGGAATCAGAGCAGTATCCGACCTTTCAAACTCCGTCAATGGTCGAAGGGCGGAGGGGCCACCGTCTACCAAAGCAAGATCAAGTGAGCCTTGCAATTTTGCGACGACCACTGGACCTGAGCGATTATTGACTAGATCTCTCCATCTCCAAACAAGGACCTCGACAACCGCCTGTGTGATGGTCAGACTTTTCCAATGGAGCTCTGCTAGAACTGAATGACTTCGTGTCTCTCAAGCGGAGAATGCAGTGGAACCCCTCCACGCAACAGGGGCGGACAAAGAAGTTGTTAACGCCAGCACGAGCAAATCGATGATCAACGGGATAACAATTTATATTTCCTTCTATTTTATAAACCGCTAACTTGGTGTGTCGGTTTGTATGTCTGTATGTATGTATGTATGTATGTATGTATGTATGTATGTATGTATGTATGTATGTATGTATGTATGTATGTCTGTCTGTCCGTCC